>JAEIIJ010016928.1:0-32314 GCA_018904815.1 Drosophila ogumai | reverse complement strand
CTGTAGCATGCTTCTAGGCCCAAAAAAATATCTCGTGGATCTTCAGTCGCCACTACAGGTTTTGTATTTTTGAGGATTTTGCTCTTAGATATATCATATTTTAAATAATAAATAGTCACAAAGAAATCATATATCTAGAGCTGAACTATATTTCTATTTATTTTATAATCATAACAAATCATCACAAAAATCATATATTTAGAACTAAACTCACCTGCATGGAGCGACGACTGGAGCCGCTGTTGGACCTCGACAGCATCGGCGGTCGCCGCTTGGTAGCTCCTCGTCCGGCCAGCAGGTTGTTGAGCAGCGAGGGCGACCGGGCACAGATGAAGGCGTGGAAGGAGGAGACCGTGAACACGCCCAGCTTGTTCAGCGTGTTCTTTGTGGGACGCGACACGTGAGTCAGCAGCGACTGTTGAATAAATGCGAAAAGTTTCAAATTATACATGTGAAAGGAATACAACGTTATTTTTGGGGGCCAACCCACAACTAATTTTGCTATATTTACGATCCTTTCACAGAAAGGAAGAGAGCATTAAAAAAGGCAGACTGTGGACCTGTGGACCTGTGTACCCGTGTGTACACCTATGTAAATAAGCCTTTGGCATCCTGCAGTCGACGACTGAAGTTGCTCTCTTCACAGGTGCTGAAGTTGTTTGCATTTTGTGGTTATTAATAATAAATAATGTTGCTTTTCAGGCACACAACTGCACTTACCAGACCTCCCCCCACTTGCAGGCACCCCCGGTTTAGCCTGCCATTAAAAGCGCAATCAACTTTCAACCCTTTTCAGAGAGAGAGAGAGTCAGTCAAAGCAGTCAGTCAGTCAGTCAGTCATTGAGTCAGGGAGTCGGTGTCTGGCAGTCCTTCTAAGGCCTCCAGCTAGTTGGGGGGAAATTGCCTTTAAGCTCATTTAAGATGCTTAAACTTTTGTTATGGAGATTAATTGTGCATGTTTGGGTTTTGATTTTGCGAGGGGGCGATGTTGCCTGTGCCCAGGCCATTGTGCAGATAGGTAGAGGTAATTATAGACAACTCGAACACGTAAAGGGTTCTCTGTGAAATTGTAAACGGGTTTGCGAGGCATAGGACATTATTGTTGGAAGGGATTTGGGCCAATGCCATTGTGGCCCGGCCCTAAGCCCTCGACCAGGCTGTGAATCTGTTTTTGATGTTCCGTGAAGGTGGAAGGACTTAAGCTTGCGGTGGCTTAAGCGAGTTATTGTCTTGGTATTACACAGGCATTGATTGGGGAATAGTTCCAGGGCTCCTCAAGGTTATCAGAAGCTACACAAAGCTGATTGATTGAAAATGATTAAAATGTGGCAGCTTAACTGAACTAAATAGAGAATTATTAAGCGCACAACCCAATTTTGAGCTCGTTTTCAAATTCTCTGTAATCTGCTGAGAAAAATTTTTATTTGTTTTGCAATTAAATTCCCACAAATTCTAAAAACTATTAACTATATTGAATATAGAAATATTGTTGAAAACCAATTATTAGCTTATAGTTTTCTCATTAAAACGGCCAACTATTTTTGTATATATTTTCAAATATAAAATAATTAGCCTGGCGGTTAACACCTCTCCTAAAAATTGGTTGCGGTCACTGGCAACACATGTATTTTGTGTATATTAAGCTTTTCTAATTTAATTTATAATATTTACTAATAAACCTCTAGACACAATGTATTTTTAAACTCTAAAGCTTAAATTAATATTGCGGTTATAAACCAAAATATGTTGTTACCATATTTTAGCTTTTTGGCTTGTTTGTTGCCTTATGAAACAAATTAATTTGGTTATTCTCAAAAGGCTTTATTTTAAAATGGCTATTAAGTTCTTGTTAAACAACATTAAAGTTTTTCCTGGGGCTGCCATGTGAACTTTAACACGTTTTCCATGTAATCGCTGCACAACGTCGTGTCATATTTAAATGAAATAAAAAATAAAAATATTTCATTTCAGCAATTTAACCCTGCGGTTACAAGTGAACTTCAACACCTTTTCTGAAATTGCACTGCCCGCAAATGTAGGCAATATTTTTTGCGCTAACAACTGCGCCCGTCCTGTGGATGAAGCACATGGAGCACAGCCAGTACGACACGGCTTTCCCCATTAATTGCCTCCGACTTATCTCCCTGACAGTTTGAATTTCTGTGGGGCTGCCCAGTGTGTCCACTGGCCATAACTCACCTTTGGATTGGGCAGCTCGCCGCTCTGCAGCGAGGCCATGTAGCAGCGCAGCCGGAACTGTTCGCAGTGCAGCCGCTCCAGGTTCTCCTCCCACTGCAGTATCTGGGTCTGGATCTGATGACGCGTCTCCTGATCGGTGACAACTGATTGCTGCAGCTCGGCCATGTGCTTCAGCTTGTGATCCTGCGGGGTGGTGAGAACAACAACGGGTTAGTGTGCCAGAGCATATGCATATATTCAGGATATATCACGTGTGTGTGGTGTGTGTGTGTGTGTTAGTTTGTCGTGTGCTCTGTGTGGGTTATGAAAGCATCCGAGGCATGGCATCATTAGCATTTCATGGCAGCTTTGTCCCACTGCTGCGGTGGCTGCCATTTGACGAAAATACATAAATCACGCGTCATGTGCAGCTAAAATTTTCCCTCAGCTTTCCGCCATCCCCCTGACGGTTTTCCGCAGCGCAATTCAAATATCTCTGCGCTGCGCTGCTCCCTTCCTCCCCCTATTCCTGATCCTGAAGTGCGTTGGCAATGCACCAAAAATAAAAAAAGGGGAGAAAAAAATCCCTTTCTCGCGGATAGGTACTGCGCATATACATGCCCCTGTTTTCATTACAAATACCGTTTGACTTCCGCCGCAGCTGCTGCACCCCACCGAAAGGCCCATTACCGTCGCCGGGACAGGCAGGACGAAAGGGACAGGGAGTAGGAGCAGAATTCAGCATTTGAAATCCCACTTTGGATCCCACTTTCACGTGCATTTATAGCACGCTTGCATAGATCTCATGGAGCATGGAGCACGTGATTGTTTCATTTTGGTCGCAGCTACAATTCAGCTCCTGGTCCCGTGCCCTTACTCCCACTCCAGCTCCCTTTCCCACTCGCCCTTCCACTCCCTGCACTTCGTTTGTTGTTGCATTTTGACTGCTGCATTGAATGCGAGTCAGTAAGCTGACAATTATTTGCAGATGCAACTGCTGCTGCTGCTGCTGCTGTTGCCATTGCAACTGCAACTGTGTGTGTGTGCCGTGGGCGTGGCAACAACCTGAATAGGCACTTTCGATGTTCGACATTTTAATGAATGTGTACACATAAACAGGCAGGGGGACGCGGGACGTGCGTGGTTTGTGGGGATCTGGGCAGTCCTACCTGGGATTACGTGTGTACCATCGCCCAATCCTGCAACCGTGCGCCTCTCTATTTGCACCGAGCGACGCTGAGCCTTTTGAATGTTTGTTTTACGTGGAAATAAATCAAAGTTTTGTGCATTTTATTTGCACATCTCGCACACGACATTGTGTGTGCTCATGCAATCGATATGTGTGTATGTGGCAAGGATTCACCTAATTCAATTCCACTAAAGACTTCAATAATTCCCAGTTGAGGTCTAAGCCAGCCTCCGCAGGAATCTCTCAGAGTTGCTTGGTTAATTAATAAACCGAAATCCCATTATGCACTGCGACCGCACACATTCACCACGCCAGAGGAGGGAAAGAGCAGGGGAAGGACGAACCGAGGAGCTCCCTGTCAATGGCACTTGGCACTTGAGGAAAGCTGCTTATTTGACAAACACAAACCGGAAGGAAGAAGGCTGGTGGTATGCTCGAAACTCCAAGAGCAACGGAGACACTATCTCAGTGAGTTTTGTGATTATTTACAACACAAAACTGGGCCGATGCGAGGCGAGGCGAGGCGACTTTATGCCAGGCGGCTCCTTGCCCGGCAACAGTTTGTCCTTGTCAAAGTAATATGGGCTCTTCCTGGCCCATAAATAGCTCTCGCCTGGGCTTGACCATTAATCGCCCCACTGGCCATTGTATCCATTGTGCTGCAGTCCGCACCCCTTGGAGCTGGGAGCTGGGAGCTGTTAGCTGGGAGCAGCCACTTCAAGGGTTAATGGCAATGTTAATGGACTTGTAATTGCCCTGCAATTGGGAGTGTAAATCACGCAAACGATAACTCCCGCCAGAGCTGTGAGTCCCTTCAGGCTGCCTGAACTCCGCTGGGCGTCCTCCGCAGAGAGAAATGTTTGCTGCACATGCAATGGAAATATTTGACGGACAGGGAAGGCTATCTGCTAAACTCTGTATCTTCGGTTACCCAAAAACCCATTGCACACATGAATAAATAAGTAAACCTGTAGGTTTTCAGACCTTGAGGAGGGGCAGCTAATGGCTATCGAATGGGGTTTGCGGTTTTGGTAAAGTTATATGTTTTTTTGCTTACATGTTAGGAGTTGGAATGAAGAGAAGGAATCAAAAGACCATTAGTTCTTATTACGTATATATGCTTTCCCTACTGCTTTGTATATATTTTATAAATACAATTTTTAATTCTAAACAAAGATTTTTCCCAAAGACAAGAAGCATTTCTGTAAAGTCATTGATCTTGATTTAATTTCCCAGTAAGATTCCCTAGTTTTAGATTCTGTTTCTGAAATTAATTTTCTTTTAGTAGAGTTCTTAATTAAAGTTCTCCTCACTAAAGTCTCCTTTTAATTGCTTTACTCCTAAATGGCCTTCTGCTTCCTCCACTTCCGTGTGGCTTGTGTTCTTAATTTAAAGTCAATCTTGTTTTGCGTAGGTCTTCTTTGCCGCCTTTTGAGCTTCCTTCTCACTCGATTTTGAGGCTTCTTCCGGCTCCTCCTGCTGCTGCCTTTCAAATCCATTTTGTGGGAGGATATTAACAGCACTCGCAGGACCACAGCACTGCTATACAGTGCACTTGTGCAGCAGGCGGCCCTCTCTCTTTGGTCACGGTCTCGCTGCGGTTGCCGCTTGTTTTGACACATGTCACGCGCTAAGTGACAGGCCCAGCCACAGTTCGAGCGGCTCCTTTCCGGGGCCGAGACTCCTACAGCTCCTGCTCCTGCTTCTGCTCCATCTACAGCTTGAGGTCCAGACCCCACCTCCTCTGCTCGCTGCTGTCATCTCAATTCCCGTGAATTTTATTATTGCTGCATAGTTGGATTTTCCCCCTGTCGCTCTGCATCCCCATTCGTCCTTTCCATTTGCCAGGCTGTATCTGTCGCTCCTTGACGATGAGTTTTTGCGGTTCGCCTATTTAGTTGTCCCTGCCACCACCATCGCCCGCCCAGACCATCGCTTCCCACTCCGTTGTCCTGCGGTCGTGTTCCTGTGGTCCTCTCTCCCGTTGTCTGTTGCGCTTTCATTAAGCGCCACTTGAGGCTGGCTCTGCCCCTGACGATGCCATAACCCGATGCCTTCTGATGCCCGGCCATACTCCCCAGGCTCACATTCGTGCGGGTGGCTACACAGGAGAAATGGAACCGAACCATCCAAAAATCAAGCGGTATAAATAATGCACTTGACATTATTCCAACCTCGACATCCTCCCTGCCATGATTGATGTGAGTGGCATTTATCTATATTTTTCCCTTATTATTTTTATTTTAATAACTCGGGGGAGAAATATTTACTGAGAATGGTATTTATTTTGGTTAAATAATAGCCAAGCAATTGTTTGGGGAACAAATTGTATATAAAAGCATGTTGACAATTATTTTAAATACATGTGAGATCAGAGGGGATTTAAGGGGAATTTCAGAGAATTTAAGTAGAATTTCAGGGGAATTTTAGTTGAATATAGAAGAATTTTAGTTTAATTTAAGTAGAATTTTAGGAGAATTTCAGTAGAATTTCCGTAGAATTACAGTAGAATTTCATTGGAATATCAGTAGAATTTCACCAGAATTCCAGAAGAATTTCAGTTGAATTTTATTGGAATTTCATTAGAATTTTAGTATAATTTTAATACATTTTTATAAGAATATCAGTAGAATTTCAGCGGAATTTGAATTGAATCTCTGAGAATTTAAATAGAATTTTCGCTCAGTTGTGATTGATTCATTTGACAAAGCTTTTTTAGGGGCAATTATTTGAAAATAGAAAATAAGTCTCTGCATTTCACTGCTTTCCCTTCAATAAGTCGAATTTATTGACTTAAATCCTACTTATATTTCCCCCAGTGTATATGCTGAATCTGAGGATGCCATTGCCATTGCTAGATGTACTTGTTATTATTATTATTGTTGGTCTTGTTCGCTTGTTGTTGTCGCTGGTCTGCCATTTCCGCTTGAGAGTTGAGAGTTTGGAGAGTTCATGGCTCTCGTTCTGGCTCTTGTTTTTCTTTCTGTTGCTGTTTTCATACTGAAGCTGCCTGTGTTTTGGTTGATATATGTTTTTACTCGGGAGTACAATTAAAAAATACATTCAGCTATTGTTTGTTTCGCCCCGTTGACAACGTTTCCCGCATGACATCCCAAAGATGCCGGCAAAGCAACAATAACTGCGGCCCAACAATGGCTAAAATAATAATCAAGTGGGGAGAGCAGGACGCAGGACGCAGGAGGCAGGACTCGTGTCCCGATATCAGTTTATTTCGCTTGCCATCGCTTGGTACCATCAATTAACACGGAAACGGAGTAGTGGCCCAAAGGATATTAAGTTGTTCAATGGAGGCGAGCTCCTTTTGAGCGACAACCTGCTTAAATGACTTTTGACATGGCTTTTGCATTAAATGGCTGCTCCATGGCAGTCAAAAGTCACGGGGAGAGTACGGGTCACTGCCAGGACCTGCTGCTGCTGCTGCCCATGTCAACAAAAGGCCTGCAAAATTGTATATGGCCTGCATAAATGCTGACCGCAAAATGATGCCACATTATATAACGTGTGAGTGCTGCAGCTGAGGGCTGAGCTGGGGCTAAAAAGAGGGAAGCCCCCTGTAAACGCACTCAGACCTCTAAACAGGCGCCTATGTCTGTGGCCACAGAGCAATGGGTGTGGGTGTGGGTGGGTGCGTGGGGATGAGCCGGTGGACGCCGGTGGATTTGCTGCTCCATGCTAGATGCTGGATGCTGTTGACAATTGAATTGAATTTTCCGCCCCTGACCACAGCCACGCCCACTGTGTCAGCGCCTACATAAAGCATATTTTTGCATCTGCTGGGAGCAGTCGACGACAGTCGGCAGGCTCTCGATGAACGCCTCCTAACCCAACACGAAAACAAATCAGGAACCAGAGAGCAAACTGCCTGCCTGACTGCCTGCCTTCCTGCCTGCCTGCAGAAAGGGGATTAAGGGCAGGAACACCGTTCTATCCCGGTTGGCCCGGTGGCAACCATATGCCAGACCCATTTCCTGTTCAACTTTCGACCAAAAGTTGCAAAAATATTCGCACGTTTGGCCAAAAACAAAGCTGCAACGACCGAACTGCACTGCCCAGTCCTGGGCGGGGGTTCCCATCTTCATCACCGGACTAGGCGGGGTCAGCACCACCACACACCACACATGTGTGACCCCAGCCTCTCCCTCCTCCCCCTTGTGCGTCGTGCCCTTTGTGCCGGACTTTGGAGTTCAACTCGTTTCTCATATTTCTTGCCATAAATTTTTACCATTTTGGCATTAGTTTATGAAATGCCACGCCCACCACCATCACCGCCACGGTATATACGACAGTATATGTATATATATGTATGTGTATATGTGTGTGGCAGGTCAAACTAAAGTTTTTTCCCATCATGAAGAAACCTCAGGACAAAAAAGCAAACTGAACAAGTAAATTTTATGGTAATTATAAACTTTATGGTTTCATTAAAAAATATTGAAGAGAGAGAGAGCACAGAGCAGGAAAAATACAAGAAAAAAAAAAGGAAAGCCAAAAAAAGGAAATTTCACAATAATGGTGGCTTAAGGGGGGCGGGGAGCTATGTAGTTAAAGGGGGACTCGCATTGTTGCACACGCCGCCCCTGTAACCCCTGTCGACCATCGAAGTTTCTTCGCATTCTGTGCGGCTTTAAGTTGTTCTAATTAAGTAAAGTTTTCGGTGTAAGTTAAAATTAACTAAATATGCATTTCATTATAATTTTCGGTTTACAAATTTACTGTTTATGGTGGTCAGCTCAAAAGCGAGAGCCAGGAGCCAGGAGCCAGGAGCCAAGGATATGATGTGAAGTTGTGGTTGAATTTCAGTTTAATTATTACAAAATTAATTGCACACTTTAGGGCTTTAGCCCCGTCCTCTCCTTCAGCTCAATGTGTGTGGATTTATCTGTTTGTTTGCTTGTGCAAACTTGCGGAGTGAATTTCGAAAGGAATTTAAATCCTTCGACGCTTGGGGAACATCCGAAATGGATGCCTACTTTCCGGCTCAGCAGTCAAGAAAAACAACAACCATATTTTCATGTAGTGCATGTTTTCATAAAGCGCAATTAAAATATCTTGATGCCTTTTGTTTCGCTCGCCGCACAAATAGCATTAAGCTTTCAATTCACAACTGATGCATCATTTAATTAGTGCAATTATTTAAAATGGAATAAAGGCAGCAAAACTGCGGTTAAAGTGTGTAAAATACCTGAACAAGTTGGAGCGAAAAAAAAAGAAAATAGAGCAAACGAAAAGGGAATGAAAAGCTTTATATGAATAAGTGGAAATTAAAGCCCAGATATTGTGGTCAAACTTTAATAAAATAAATGAAGAAAGGCTTTTAAATAAAGGAAATTGCTCCAAATAATAGTATTTTTTTTTATTTTAATGTTATAAACACTTTAAGGTAAGTATACTTTATGAAAACACTAAAGGAATTTAGATCTCATAAACATTATTTTATGTAGCGTACTTTTAGACCCCATTTCAATTGATTTCAATTCATCCATGGATTCTTGAGTTTGCTATTTACTGACATTGCTCTAAATTATAGTATTTTAATTTTATAAATTCTTTAAAGTTTATGAAGCCACTTAACAAATTATAGATTTCATAAATATTATTTTATGTAGCCCACTTTTAGACACTGTTTAAATTGATTTCAATTCAACCATAAATTCTAGTGTTTGCCATTCCACGATTTTTGCTTTAAGCAAGGATTTAAGAGACAGGGAAAATATAGGCGGAATTGCTAGGCGTGACGCAGTGGGCGTGGCTTGGGGACGAGTGAGCTGCTATTGAGCTAAAAATGACAGCAGCCATTGCAAATTGAAAGCAGCATCCCGGACTAGGAGCTGGAGTCACAGCCAGAGTCAGAGCCAGTGAGCCTTGTTTAGACAGCACCGCCATGGCAATTGCACACGCCAGTTGCGAGGGGATGAAGATATGAAGGCACAGGTGAGGAATGGGCCAGGAGCAGGAGGAGCCAGAGCAGCAGTCGGAGGCTGTGAGGGATACGTGGTGTCGTAGGAGTCGTAATTAGAGCGTAAAAACCAGAGCGTACGAAAAACCAAACGCGCTCGGGCAGCTACTACTATTTTTTTACGGCCCTGCATTGTGTGTGTGTCCGTGTGTGTTTATATATGTATGTGTGTGTGTGAATGCTTTATGCGAAAAGAAAAATAGATAGCTAGAAAAAAAAGAAGAAGGAGCAGCTGGAGAAGCAGAGCACACACGCGCAGATACAGATACAGATACAGCTACACTGAGACTAGAAAAGCTAAAGCAAACGAAGCGAAGTGCTGCCAAAACCGCCTACTCCCTGGTAGCCCCCTCTTAAGAGGTGGCAGCCGCCCTCCCCCCGCTGACACATATATGATTATTTCCGAAAGGTGACAGCTATAAAAAGCAACAACAACAACAACAACGCACAAAAGGAGAAGGCAAGACAACAACAACAACTAGAAGCTGGTACAAAAAGTGTCAGAAAAAAGTGAGACAACACTGTTGCTCTTTTCACAGCACAGGGAGAGAGGGGGTTGGGGGAGGAGGAGCAGTTGTGACCCGCCTACACGCAAACACTCACACACACCCACACACACACACTGGCTCACAAAAGGAGCAACTAGAATGAAACGCGTTGGTGTGACACCTTTTTTTTCTGCTGTTGCCTTACTTGCCACTGTATCATCTTTCTTTTAATTTCATTCAAGCTCACCCTCACCTACCCCTCTACGCTGTTTTATCTGGTACACTGAACCAAATTGTATTATTTTATTTACTTTATAATTAATTCCATTATTTCCACAGCTAGTAGGTTCTTTAAGTGAGATTTTAATCAGGAAAAATTTAATTTTTGGGGATTTTAAATAGTAAACAATTTATACATTTACACCAACTAAATATTTTCACATAGTTTGGGGTCTCCAAAGGGGTTTTAATCAGAAAAAAATTTATTTTTTGTGATTTAGAAATGCTTGAGATAAGACTAGGGCTGTGAAATCACTTTAAATGAGTCCAAAACTAAAATATATAGAAATTTACATAAACTACATTTCTCTGCATAATTTTGGGCTTATTTTAAAGTGAATTCAAAACCCTTAAAATCCCTATTTTTATTTCAAATTAAAAAAAAATTGTTGAAAAATTGACAAAACCCTTTTTAATTTAAAATCTCTGTACCACGTATTTAATATATTTTCCTATATTTATATGTCTTTTAAATTTAAATATTTCTAGAGCAAGCATTTTCTACTCTTGACTTTTCGCTTTTCGCCTTCTGTGTGCATATCCCATTTTTGTGTGCGTATTTTTCTACAAAATTAATGAACAACATATGCAGAGACGCAGAAATGCTAAATGCAAACTGCATTTATGGCCACTCCTTAAGCTCATTTAATTAATATTCATCCAACAAGTTTGTTTTTGGCCCACTTGAGAGGGGGAGAGAAGGAAATCAGAGGGGCAGCGGAAGCAATAGGACCAAGAGCACTCTTATGGCAATCTCGGACTTCCGCTCAATGGTTTTTGTTTTCTTTCCCGGCTCGCTTTCCTTGCTTTTTTCTGGCAGCGAAGTAAACACAAACAGGGAGAGATAGAGAAGCGGAGCAGCAAAAACGCAGCAGTTCAAGGAAGTAATTATGGTTTATCCAAAGGGACAGATAGTGGAAGACGGCCGAAGGACGAAGCAGGCTCTCCTGTCTCCCTCGCTCTGGTCATAACATCAAACTACAACTTTGTGGAGCAAATGAGAGGAAAAAAAACTAAATTAAAAAAGGGCGCCAAGAAGCAATCGAGTCCGAGGGGGTGGCTCGCAGGCTGGCAGGCTCGCAGTGGTGGCAGCAATCGAAACTAGGGCACAGCGGAAAAAAATGAGGCACAAGTGATGGTTGAGTATTTAATATAAATAATTAAAATTGTTGGCTTTTTGGTGGATTTCTATATAAAAATATTTGTTTTTATCCATTTAAGTTATTTAGTTACATTTTAAAATAAAAAAAGATCACTTTAAAGTAGATTTATGTGGGATATTTTTGTATTTATTTGGATATCTTTGGGATTCCTATATTCTTTAATTATTTATTACTACAACTTAGTCTTATTTATTTAAAATTTCAACTTAGCTTTAAGCTTTTAAAATATTCAAAAACCTTAAAAGTGGCTGTTGCTGCTCTTGATTAATTATTGCAGCATGCAAAACTTCACTTCTTGTAATAATTCTGTAACTTTTTCTTCCATAAAATTTCCGGATAACCGGAAGTGGTAGTTTTGCAGCAGACACTGTGGCAACTGGGGCAGCAAAAGCGGCAGCGATGCCAGCGACAGAGACGAATGAATCAAGTTGTTGAGGAGCGGATAGGACAGACAACATAATTGTCTTTCGGAGTCCTTCTAACTAACTAACAAACAACAGCAACAACAACAGCAGATAACCAGGATAACAGCGGGGAAATTAGAGGGGAAAAACGTGGCAGGTTGGCAGCCAGGCAGGCAGGCAGGCAGGCAGAGAGAAGCAACTGAAAATGACATGATGAAAAATAAATAAACAAATAAAGTTTAGTTCTTTAGAAGGGCAGTATCTCTTCGTCCTTTCCACTTGCCTGGTTTATCCAGAGCATTTATCGTGGGGCCAAGTGCAATTTCTTGTAGCTTCAGTTCGAGTTCAATTCCGTTTGCTTTTCGCAATTCGCTTTTTCCCCAACGCTTTGTCTTGCGCCGCGTAGAAATTTTCCTCACTTTGATTTGCTCGCACTCCCTACCATCTTTTTATTTTCCTTTTCCCCTTTCCCTGCCCCTTTTCCCGCACAAAAGTTTTTCTTTTTTTTTCGCTGGAGAGAAAAATAAATTGCAGTGCAAGGAATTTTACGCTGTTTGCCGCGAAATTGATGGGGAATTGATTTGAAAGCAAATACATAAATAGTTGCAAGTAGAAGCAGTTTTCCTTACTTTCCTCGCGAAAACCTCCGACAATGGCATAAATCTTTGGGAAATCGTTGGGCACTGAGAAATTGGTTGGGAATGCGAAAAGTGCGGAAAATGCGGAGGGGGAAAATGCGATTGTTGTGTTTCGTCGAGCTTGTTGTGCTGTTGACTTCTGAGTTGACAGCGCGATATTGAGAAATTGTTGTCCTGTGCGGGATATATCTGTGGGAATTTGTTTTTCTAGTCGATTACATTAGGCAGTGAGTCAGGCAGGGATTCGCGGAGCTACCTGGAGCTCCAACGAGTTATGGAACAGATGTCGATTGAAGGGACTTGGAACTTTAAATCGGAAAGTGTTTTATTGTAGTTCTAAGTAATCAAATTTAACCTGGATTCGAATTGAAATAATGAGGAGTTTTTGGAGATACCTCTAGGATTTTAAAACTTGTGAAAAGTTGTCTTAAATTATTAATAGTGTATTGAAATTCCTTTGAAAGGTTTACATAAAATTCATGAGGTAAAACATTATAGGAAATTACTAGGCTTTTAAAGTTCTTTAAAAAATGTTCATAAAGTATAGCTAGTGTATTGGAAATCCTTTAAAATGTGTCTAAAAATATGTAATAAAATGCATCAGTGTAAAATGTAGGGTAAAGAATACACCAGACTCTTATTGTATAAAATATTTAGGAACCCAATTCGAGGAAAATTAGTTTCTGTTTTTTAAAAAATAACATGGGGCATATCTATCTTCCTAAGCCCTCTATAATTTGCAACCCTTTCCATTCACACTTTCTTTTTTCTATCCTGAGCTGTTTTAACTTAATTGAATATACAATATCTATTAAAAAATTTTTCAATTTCCTGTATAGGAATGCTTCAGTTCACAAGCAATCAAAATTCAAAACAGTTACGGTAGTATTGACAACACATTTTCATTGTTGGCTGCACGCAGTGATGTTCAGTTAGTCCTCCGTTTGATGGATTTCCTTACTTAATTCGCTTTTCATCAGCCATTCAATGCAATGTGTGCGTGCCATTCAGGACAGTGCGCGCCATGACAGCGGCAAATCCTATTTGCACAAATGCCAATCGATGGGGTATTTATGGGCCCGCCTGCTACATTCAGCGACGAAACGAAGCTCATCCCTTTGACATTCATTTCGCATGGCAGCCACTTGGCGAAATTGACTTAACTCCTAGAGCAGCAACAATTTGCGGATAAAACCACTGCCTTTGCAGCTGAAATGAAATGCGGAAATGCAGCCGCAATCCAAGCCCAGAAAGCGTTGCTCCTTGGATTCCACTGGCATTCTCCAGGAGCTCTTCACCAGCCCGAAACCGAAACCGCAACGAATACTTTTGCACGCTCGCAGCGTCAGGTGAATGTGAATGTGAATCGTATGAGTGTGTGTGTTGTGAAATGTATTTGGTTTTCGGGTTATAATGCCCGCATATTTACTTGGTATTTCTAGGGGGTACTCACCGACTCAATGGCCTTCTCCAGCCGGAAGATCTCCTCCTGGAGCAGGTGCAGGGTTCCGGTCTTGCCGCGATGCCGGGCAAAGGCAGCGGCACAGGCGCTGTGAATGCTATTTACCCAGTTCTCCAGCTCCACCTGCGGATTGAGAGGAAGGTAGTTTAGCGGAGGTGGAACAAATTGTAACAAATTGCAGGCCAAATGCACCGCAAGCAATTTGACATGGTTCCCCAGCGCCAAACGTCGAACTTGTCCCCCATTTCCATCGGCATTCCCGTTCGCCCCTCGCCTGCTCATCTGCTCATCCGCTCATCGCTGGCTATCAGTTATGCAAATTTAATGACAAATCACGTTGGGCCACAGCGAGAGTTGGCAACCTGACAGGCATGGGATGGGTGGGATGGTGGACTCCGGAGAATGCGGAGGCGCATCCTGAACGTATGCCTTTGAGACATGTAACAGTTTAGGGCTGCCACAAGGATGCCGCTGCTGTTGCAGCTGTTCAAGGCAATCTGCCAGTTGGCAGTCAGTCAACGCCACCTCAATCATGGCTCACACTTTAAGCCGCCCCCCGGCTACCTCTATCTCTATCTTTATTCTCTCAATCTCTCTCTCACTCTCAGTGCTTTTTGCGGGTTGCGTCAGTCAGTGCCTTGCCAGCGTCCTCGTCCATGTCCATGTCCTCGTCCTCGTCACCGTCACCGTCATCGTCGCCATCACCAACACCATCATCGTCATCGTCATCTCGTCCTCGCCCTGTATCTGCATTTGCATCTGTTCACACTCGCAGAAATATGACGCTGTCTCAGCTTTAAAAATGTCCTTGTTATGACTCTAGCAGGATTTTCTGTTTATGATTTGATGTCTACTTTGGGTTGCGAGGATGTGGGATTTTTGAGATTATTTTTTATTAAGTTTAGAATTAATAAATGATAAGTATCTTTAAAAAGGAGTTATTAAAGGGTTTTATATTAAAAGAAGAGGTGTCTAAGACTCTTTAACTTCAATACAAAATTAATTTTCTAGACTTTTATACTTTTCATTTATTAATTAAATATTTTTAAATATTTTATAAATCCCCTCAAAGGACAATTTTTCAAGTGCATTCATCTGTATCTGCGGTTTCTTTATGGCATACATTTCAGTCATCTCTTGGCTGGGCTTAGCTTGGCTTGGCGATTATGGGCAGAGAACGGACAGAGATGGACTTAGAGCCGCGAGCGCTGAACCCGCCAGCTCGCATATCCTTGCATATCCTTGTGCAAACAAATTTGCGCTGCCATCTTTCTACGCGGCGAAGGCCAGTCTTTCACAGCCGCCTTGAAGGACTTCCCTTGGATATTGACTGCTCGAAATGAGGGCGAGCATAGCCCGGGGCATCTCGTCATCACTCAGCTTCTCTCCCCCTTTTCCATTACCCTAACTCACACGCACACACGCAGTAATAAAGATACTCACCTGACAGGGCGCCTGGAAGAGATAGGCATCGCCGAACGCCGTGCTCAGACAGAAGATGTAGTCGCGCTTGGGATGCTCGGGTATCGGTTGCATAATTGCACCGTCCACGATAATCAAGTGCTTGGGCGCCGCCTCCACGCTCCGGCCCTCGCGGGAGTCGCAGGGATAGAAGAGCAGCGTGGTGCCCTTAAGGCACACCCAGTAGCCCTTCCAGCCCCGCTTCCTGGCCAGCTCGATCTGGTGCTTCTTGCGTAGTAACCATTTCTTTACCGATAGGAAGCTGCAAGCAAGAAAGTCAGTTAGTTTTCGGTGAGTAGGTGGGAGTAGGAGCCGGAGTACTCGTAATCCCTAGGAGAACTTTGGCAGCTTCCTCCATCAACCCCATTAACCTTGGGGGCTAATCAGTAAACTGGCTGGTTATGGGTTGGGGGGTCAGGTCCTGCGTACATAAGTCTTCAAGCGGTTTATCATAACATAACAGAAGAGGCTAGCTTGGGGGAAGCCGAAGTGGGAAATACCCTGACTTGTAATTTGTTTAACATAAATATTGAACGATGAATTTTTCAGCTATTTTTATGATAGGTTTAAAAAAGGATACCGAAGAAACTGACTGAGAAGATTAGTAAGAATAGAAATTAATGGAATATTATAGAACGTGTATTAAAAATATAAAAATCATGTTAATTAAATTTAAAAATTAATAGAATGTTATAGAACGTGTATTAAAAATATATAAAATGTTTAATAGATTTAAATGAATTAAATAATAGTAGCTAGGAAAAATACTTTTATTTATTTCTCAAATTTATAAACTACTTACAACAGGGAAAAATGTACTTTATCAATCTTTCCTTGTTGTAAGAATTTATAAATTTTGAAAATATACAAAAGTATTCCTCATAGTTTAATATTTAATAGAATTTGCAATGCTAACGAATTTACAAGAATAACATTATTATTTTGAGCTAGCTGCTAAGGCGAATCAAGATTAAATAAAAGTTATAGGCTTACAATAATCTCCCCCTGCTGTGGTTCCGCCACCCTGATACCCTCTACGTTAGACGGACACGGACCCACTCGTAATAATGTTAATCCCCCGACACTGCTTTCTCCACCTTAATCACTGGGAAATTATGTGCCCCGAGGCATCCCCGTGGACCCACACACACTCCTCCATCCGTCCCTGGCTCCTGTTATTTATGATGACTTGTTGGACGTGAGCCCCATTTCTGGCTGCCAGATTACATCTACCGGAGGCATAAATTCCCTGGGATATATATATGTACATATATACACTCACCCGGCTTTGCGAACAGCTCCCGTGCAGTTGAACGAGGATGCAGCGGTGCCAGTGGCCTTTGCTTTATATGGTGACGCCATGACACTTTCCCCATCATCTTCATCCGAAACGGCGGTAGTTAGGCTCATTCGATCATCGTCCGAAATCTGCAAGGGAGAATCAAGTGAATGGTTCAGAATCGAGAATGTGGGAAACCAGTTTAATTAAGATACGCCTCCTGGCAACACGTACAAGGACACGTACACGTACGGGGTTTCGCGATAAAATTCAATAAATCGAAGGGAAAATAATTGAAATAATTAAGTCATAATTAGCAGAGAGCAGCGAGCTGGCGGGAACGGGTGTCCCCTTGGTAAGCCCCGAGAACGAAGCCATTTGAAACCAATAATGGCCAGGTTGCTGCCTCTGCCACCGCCCTGTTCTGGTTGCTCCTCTTGCTGCTGGTGGCTGGTGGCTGCTGCTGCTGCTGCTGCTGTTGCTGTTGCTGTTGCTGTTGTCAGTGCCGACAGCAACATTTGTTACGTATGTCGTCGATAAAGCAATTTGTCTTCTCGTCTCGCCCTGCACGGACGACAGGACGAAGGGACGACCGGAGGACACAGATAGAGATAGGACAGGCCCAGACAACAATTGACAAAATGGCCGAGGGAGAGTCGGTCAGAGAAGGGAAATAAATGGCGAAAGGCAAACTGTTACTTGGCAATGTTATTTCATCAAAAGCCGGGCGTTCGCCCCACTCACTAACCGACTTCTGACTGACTCACTAACTGACTCATCGACCGGCTGACCGACTCGCTGGCTCTTTGGCCAGCTTCCTTCGTACCCAAGGAGCAGGATTCCATGTGGGAATTCAAGCCAAGACCAAAGCCCGTTGGCTCAGTCTCTCTCTCTCTCTCTCCTTCTGCTCGGGCTACGTGTCCCGCGTGGCAATAAAAATTGGTTTGCCCATTCATTCGTTTCAATCGAGGTGGGCGTGGCCGGAGCTCTCGGCCCAACTGTCGCTCACTTGCTTTTCATGCCATTTTTATTTGAGTTCCCAAGGAAATCAATTTACAATGTGTTTATTCGTTTCGTCTCTGGGTCCTTCGACCCCGACTCCCATTCGGTTACTACGATACTTCAGCCTGTCAGTCACTCCAGAGCACCCAAAAAGAAACAGGATAAAAAAAGAGACAGAATCCTCTTCGGGAAAAAAGCAACAGAAAAAAGCAGAAACGACCCCTTCTCCTGTACATTTTGGCAATTTTCAAACATTTTTGCTCATATGCATGTTTTACAAGTTATTTATTTGACTGCCGCCTCCTTGCTGGGGCACAGCGTGATGTTTGCTCACGGGAGGAAATAAAGGGGACGTCCCACGTCCTACGTCCTGCGTCCCACCCGTGGCGGACAGGCTCTGTCGTATCCGTCTTTTGCCAGCCGGGGTCATGTGTACTTAACCCACAAGCAAGGGGAGAGGGAGGCGGAGTCGCAGTAGCAGCGACCAAGTTTAATCAAATTTTATATTAATCGAAGAGCAGTGCAAAGGCATGCAAATAACCAGCAGAGGAGACCGCCCGACCTGAGACGTGGCTTGCTTAGCGACTCCCAGGACTCAGATCAAAGCGGTTACCAGCGGACCCAGATGGGGGCGAGAACCAATCGATATCTGTGCGTGTCACTTTAAGTGGCTTGGAGTTGAGGTTGAGAATTTAAAAGGAAAAGCCAAGGGAGAACTTAAAAAAAAAAACACTCCTGAAGGAGCAACAACCTGAAGCGAAAGCTGACGCTGAATCTGAATCCGAAACTCGTCCACCGAAATGAAATAGTTTCCGCTTGCTCAATGAAGTTTTCCATGAAATCATCAAGCCGAGCGGAAGCTGTCGAGCGGAACTGTTCAACTGTTGCAGGATGTGAGGCAAAGGCAGGCCCAGGACTCTTGGCAGGACTTGAAGTGCACTGCCATCCATTTGATGTTGAAATTTTAAAGAAGAAAAACTTGACCCAGAAAGTGGTGAATCACTGGGAAATCTAATCAAATTTGTGATTTAAAAGGGGCCTCCGGAATTAGGTGCACCCTTTTAGGGAAGATTACTACGCATTTGCCATTCCAGCCTCCCGGGAGGGAGAGAGATTGGCCCGAGAGTCCAAAGAGTTTGTCAAATGATTCATGAATTTTTAATTGGCCCAAAAGTGGGCAGCCTGCCGGCTGGCCGGCTGGCTGTTTCTTGAATTTCATCATCTGGCCCCAAAAACTGACAATGGGATTTCACATAGTCCTGAAGGTGTAGGGTCTTACCTCCTCCCCCCCCCCCACTTCATCCGGTGTCCTAGCAAAACTCGCACGAATGGCTGAAAACGTTCACATGGGTAAGCCTAAATGGGCAACCCAAAACACGAACACGAATGCGAACACGGCCAAACAACAATCACACAAAAGATTAAATGCCAGTCGGTCGTCGGCCCTGTCCCCTGTCCTGCTCCTGCCACGCCCACCTGATTACTTTGGGGCCTAATACGCCATATCTCAGCATCGGTGCAAAATCAAAATTCAATTTACGCACAGACGAACCCGAGAACTCGCTCCAAACACACGCCCACTTAGGCGCAGTGATGGGCTCCTCCTGTATATACATATAGGTACATCCTGCCGCCCCCTACCCCTCTGCCATACCCTTATCCCGGCACATATATCCCTATCCTCACAGGTGAGCCAGGTGCTTTCGTTACGATTTCTAATCAAGAATTGATTGTGATCTCTCGATGCGGCTGTCGTTCACGTTTCAGCCATAATTATCAATGACTTTTGAATGTCAAATGTGGACGAGATGAGCTTGGGAGCTGGGAGGGAGGGTGGTGATGGGATGCCATGTCATTGGCACTGCCATTGTCACCTCCCAATTCCAAACCCCGAGAGTCTGCTACCTCCGCCCCCCTGACTTTCTTTCGTGTTGATGGGCGAAAATCTTTTCATATGTCGCTGTCAAAAATTACAATATTTGATAGAGTGTTTATGCAGGGTGCCTTGGGGGGAGGTGCTTCGGCTCTCCACCCCCCAAAAGCTTGCCCGGGTTGAAGGTTAACCTTGCTTGGGAAACTGGGGAAAAAGTTATTCGGTATCTGTGGCACGTTCCTGGCATTGCTGCGATTAAGTGAGGCATTAAAGAAGTTCCCGAGCAAAAATGTTGTTAGCCAAACGAAATTGATTCAAAGGCGAAATCTGCAATGGATTGCAGGAGCGCAGGGTGGGGTTGAGGCGAGCGATAGGTGAGCCAGGTTAATACAGACGAGACTGACTTGTAAAGTTTCCTTTCCTTCCTTTTTTTTTTTTTCTTCTGCTGCCAAATTGCTGCATTGCAATGCGAAAATCAATTTGGAATTATCCCTCAGCTCATTTCATTTGTCGGTTTACGAAGGTTTGGCTTGGCGCTGAGCTGTGCCATCCTGCAATGTCATTCCAATTTGATTAAATATTCCTGGCAGAGAGCTGAGCTCCCACCTAATTGGCTGAAGGTGAAACTGTTTAGCATTGAATCAATCAAAATTAACAAGCGACCAGGGCAACCTTGGGTCTTGAAATTGGAAGGGGACTGAAAATGGGAGGTAGAATGGGTATGACGGGGGCTGTGTGGGCTCCATTTAGGTATTCAGATCATGTGAGGACGTAACAAGCGTTAATTAGAGCGGGGAAAAAGAAAAAAGAATCAGATAAAGAAAGGGAAAAGAAGTTCCAGCTGCAAAGCTCTTAATTTGAGGAATTCGTGACAGAGACACAGGGGTAATTCAAAGAACAAAAGGAATAATTAAAGTTTAATTTATATATGAAGAATTCTTTAAAAATTGGAACATTGAAATCTTAAATACGTATTTAATTTTTGTGCACCTTTTGTCCTTAAAGCTCAAATCTTTAAGTCCCATTCTGGTTTCGAATTTCTTTTACTAAAAGCCTGTATCTTTAGCCATGATCTGATAAGGTTAATTCAAGGAAGAAAAGGAATAAATAAAGTTCTTAATAAAACTTTTATTATTTCTTTGAATTACCTTTATCAGATAGAATTCTAGAAACTGAAACAAAAGCAATAGTTAAAGTTAAATTTAGTTAGAAAGAACTCTACATTTGAACCTTAAAAACAAAATTCTGGAATACAATTTCTAGTGCACCTTTAATTCTGAAATCCTAAAATCCTCAAATCCCCTTCTGGTTTCGCCTTTCTTTCACTGAAAGCCTATCTCTTTGGCCGCTGATCTGGCCATTAATTAATATGCAGTTCCATTCAGTTGCTAAGCCAGCTAAGCTCACTCATTTGAATATATACACACTATACATATACACTTTTTCTCTCAGCGAGCAGAGTATCCTTCCATATCCTTCTCGTTTCAAGCACCAGCACACACATATGTATTCCAGCACACGTAAAACTCTTGACCAATGTATTTATTTGCCTGTTAAGTTAACCGAACGAAGCTACATGGAGGGCAGGCAAAAGTAAACAGGAAGATACTATGTGCGAGTCCTGTCGTTGTTACTGCTTTATCTACCTATTTTAGTTTGCCATCTGCAATGGTTTTCCACTCCCAAGCCACGCCCACGAGACGTCTTTGCCACTCTTCCATTCGGCTTTTACGGACAAATGGCCTTTTATCACTTTGAAGCCGTTTGATTCATGCGTATTGCAATCAATGCCATTCATTACCGAAAAACTAAATACAAGTACCAGCTCCCTTTCTTGATTTTCCCCCCACTCTTTGTCTCTGTGTGTGTGTGTGTGTGTGCTAAGAGCTTTTCTCGGCTGGCACCAACGATTCGTTCGGGGGCTAATGCTCTAATTTATTGCTCCTTTGTGGAAAACGGAGCCAGAAAAGGAGCAAAGCAGAGCCCAGCCCAGCCCAGGCCAAGCATCTGCTCGAGCGTGAAAAGGATGCTTTTGGCTTTGATCAACGTTTTGTTAACGGCGGCGAAGGCCCAAAATGAATTTGTACCAGACAGACAATACACTTAACTGGAGGCATTTCCCCATGCCCCACACCCCGGGACATCCTCCTCCACGGCGACATTTTCTCACGCGATTTTCATTCATTTCCCGAACGGGAAAGCAAAAGTTCAAAGCATGCCGAGGAACAAGTGTATCCAGTGCCGGCGATTAGGATAAAGTATGAGGCACTCCCAGCAAAGCCCTGGGATTACAAATAATGTGTGTGCTAAATGAGCAGCCGGGATTGGTGTCCTTTTTTATTTGCTTAACAGAATGCAGCGATAATACAGAAATGGTTTCATCTTGGAAATTCTGATATTTGGACTTGTATTTGGAGTGCTGGGGATTTTGTTTTTGTTGAAAAGTTAAGTGAATATGCTTAATATCATTTGGAATTAGGTTTTTTTTTTAAGTTGCAAATATTTTTAATGAAATATTTCATGAAATTTTGGCCATTTTTTGCTCATTTAAAGACTATTTTTTCCCCTTTTTTTACTCACACGAATGTAATGCTAACATATTAAATTGTTGCCTGACTTTACAGTAAGCACAATTCTCATTATCATCTTCAGCCAAGTCAATCTAGAACCTTAATGATTGCTTTAATACTACTTTACGAAGAAACATTTCATCAAAAGCCTTTAAGTTAAATTAAAATAAATACCTTTCCTGTTGTTTACATTAATAAAATATCAAGAAATCAGGATATATATTTTCTATATATGCTAATTTCCTATAAACAGTTCCAGAATTTCCCAAAAAAGATATATTTCCCCCATAAATAAAGCCCGAAAAATATCCTTTTAATCCTACCTTGCGAAGGAACATTTCGTTGCACTGCTTGGCGGTGCTCCGCCAATGGCGATGGCGATACCGGGAGTTGCCCAGCTTCAGGGTACCCTGAAGGTCGGCCGCCTCCTCGACCACCCGACGGATGCACTGGTAGCGCAGGCGGTTGCATCTATGGATCGGTTGCATGGGCACCACCCCGTGCTCCGGCTCCGATTCGGCACCAGAGCGCACCTGGTCCTCATCATCGTCCACCCAGGCACTGAGCACACCCTCCACAAAGTTGTACAGCATCTGGATGTTGGCCTTCATCGGTGCCGATCCGGAGGGCACCTGCGTCTCCGTCTTGATTAGCTTCCGGTTCTGGCACACCTCCCGCAGCAGATTCTCGCCAAAGTGTACGGTTTTGTGGCGTCTCCGGCGCGAGTTGAGCGAGGCAGCCGATGCGGACTTCATCAGCTTCCCGTTCGAGTGATGCACATAGGCGGGCAGTGGTTGCACTAGCGTGGTCGTGGGCTCCAGCCAGGCCAGACTTCCGCCTCCCATTTGCAGGCCTCCCCCACCTCCAGAGCCAGTTCCTCCGCCAGAGCTGGCGGAGTCACCACGCTGCAGTGTGTTTGGCTGCGAGTTGCTGCGGTAGTGGTGATGCTGGTGCTGATGCTGGTACGGATGCGGACGCGGGGGCGAGGGCAGTGGCTGCATCTCCAGATCCAAGTCCAGCGGCGCCGGCTCAATGTCGTCCAGAGTCGTTGGAGGCTGGGCCAGCTGGGTGCGCAGCCGGTTGAAGTCGGCGGCGCAGCGAGGCAGTGAGTTGCACTTGGCTGCGTTGAGGCATTTGCGATTCCGGCAGCTGAGGAGTGGCGCACACGACCGGCAGTCGTGGCAGATGACCAGGCGGCGCTCTGTACCCAGGATTCCTCCGCCTCCTACTCCGGCTCCTCCCGCAGAAGCAGGCGGCGGCGGCGGAGGTGGTGTGGCCGTTGTGGAGGGTGTCGTTGGCACGTCGGAGCCCATGCCCATGGGCACGGCATGCAGTTGGACCTGGGCCAGCTGCTGGTGCCGCGCCAGGTTCACCGAGCTCACCGACGAGGTCAGGCACTGGCGCGCCTGGCACTCCTGGTACCTGCAATGCGGATCCGTGCAGATGGGCAGCAGTGGACAGTCGGGATCCGTGCAGGGTCCCGGCGACGGGGACCTGGGTGCTCGTTCCGCACTCGAGGACTTGCGCTTGTGGCCACCGGATCGCTGGGCGGACATGTCGGAGACCGTGGCGGATCTCTGGGTCTGGTGGCGACGCGAACGCTCCTTCTTCACGCCTCCTCCTCCTCCTCCTGCCCCTCCTCCTCCAGCCTCCTTGCTGGTCTTGGGCACATACTGATACCTTTCCTTGTGCGGCTTTGCGTACAGTCGCTCCAGGTGGGCGTTGGAGGCTGTGCCGGCACCGCTGCCCACCACCTCGCTGGCTGAGTGACGTAGCCTTCGTTCCCGGGAGCGCTCATCCCGGCGCTGGCATAGTGGGGTGTGCGAGAGGGCGCTGGGCACTGCATAGCCACTGGGAACGGAAGTAGGAGGAGGAGGAGGCTGCTTGCCCAAAGACTGAAGCTTGTGCAGGGGATAGGCTACCCAGTCGGCGGTGAGCTGCTGCTGCTCCTCCTCGCTGGCAGCTCCACTGTGTCCCAGGGAGTGACGCTTGCGATGGCCCATGGCCTTTGGCTGGCCATGATCCTGGGCATCCTCCTGGGAGTTGGAACGCGGCTGGGCATCACCTCCGCTGCCGTTGCGGCGATGATGTGACCGCCGGGACTTGCCGCGTTCTGTGCCGCCGCCGCTCACCTGCATCTTGGTAAGCCACTCCACAATGTCCGTCTTGAGCAGCGAGAACTCACAGGGTCCAGAGCTCTGGCGCGACAGCGGCTTCTTAAGCAGCTCGGACAGAGCCTTGGCATAGGCAGAGGAGCCCACACCCTTTCCCGCATCCGAGGGGAGGCGTTCCCGATCTCTGTCCCGCTCCTTTTTGCGCGGCAGATGATCCAGCAGCCAGTCGGGCAGCTCGTCCTTGAGCACTGTGATCTCGCTGGGACCCGAAGAAGTCCGCACCGGCTGCGAGGGACTAGCCGTTTTCTGCAGCTTCAGCCACTCCATGGTCTCGTCCCGCACCTGGCCTCCTTCGGCCGAGCGGGCTGAGTGACGCTGCTGTGCCCTCCGGTCGAACCACTCCAGCTGCTCGGGCGCCTGGCGCAGAGCACTCTTGGGCATGGTGGCCACTTCCTCGGCACTTTTCTGGCGACGCGGCGGCAGCTGTGGGCGCTGCTCGATACGCACATGGGGATGGGCACCCGTGGGCTCTGTGACCCGGACAGATCCCTTTCTGCGAATGCATTTCTGCTCCATGGTCTCCTCGTCCCTGGCTCGCACGCGACGCGTGATCTCGAAGATGTCGCCATTGATTTGGTGATAGAACTTCTCCACCTCCACGCCGCGATCGAACTCCTCCTTGACCGTGGGCTTCCCATGGGTCCTGGAAGGCGGGCGTGGCGGCGGAGGCGCCTCCTCTAGCCTCGCCTTCTTCTTGTCATCGCTCTCGTCGGAGGAGGCGTTAAGCAGGGCTCCGGAACCAGCTGCTCCGCCATCCACAACCCAGCTTATCGAACGCTCACCACTTGTGGCTCCTCCTCCCTTCTGCAGCAGGCGATCCAGGCTGCCGTGATGGGTCTTGATGGTGGGTCCCACCAGGCTACCGTCGGCGGCCGCTTCTCCCAGGGACTGCAGCCGGCATTGGGCATTGCAGATGCAGACACCGGGACGCTTTTTGCTGCCAAAGCGGAATAGTTGGCTGGCCAATTGGGAGACATTCTCACCCAGGCCCAGGCCCAATCCACCGCCGCCTCCGCCAGCGGCGGCTCCACCCGCATCCCTTCCCGAGGCCGTTGTTGCCGATGTCAGGCGTCCTCCTGGATGCGCCACGGGTGTGATGTCGACGATCACGCAACAGCAGTGCAGCGAGAAGGACTTTTTGGGATCGCCGTCGCTGCTGCAGTCGCCCGGTAGCCCGCCAGAACTTCCGTTTCCGCTGCCGCTGCCGGCTCCGCTTCCGTTGGCTCCTCCTCCTCCTCCCCCGTTGCCTCCAGCTCCCTTGACGACCTGGTGGTGTCCCCCGCTGGCAACAGCTGTCGGTGCTCCGCCGACCGCACTGTGACTGCCGCTATGATCGCCGCTGTGATCGCCGCGCTCGATGCTGTTGCCTTGTTGGGCGGCCAGAATGAATCACAGCGGCGGCGGCGACGTGGTCGTTGTCCTGTACCTGCTCCCCCTCCTCCTCCTCCTTCTCCTTCTCCTCCTCTTCTTCCTGCTTGTCGTGCCGCTGCTCCTGCTCCTACTGCTCCTCCACCTGCACCTAGGCGTCCTTGGGCTCCTCTGCGTCCTTGCACTCCCGCGCTCAGTGGGCCATGCATCGGCGTTAGTCCGCCATTTATTTATGCACTTTAGCCTCAACTATTTAGTGGTGATTATTATTCATTTGATTAATTAAACTAAAAGCTCATTTTGCGGCACAGTCATTTATTACAGCGTCAGGATGGCGATGGCCTGTTATTTTAGCCGTTGTTGCTGTTGCTGTATTCCCGTGTTGCTGCGTTGCTTTGGCAATTTATCTCACACGCGTCGCACACATTTATCTATAATTAATTATTTTTACTTGTTGCCAGCAAAGCGAGCGACAAAAAAGAAATCACTTGGCTGCGCCACAGTCTGTGTGTGTCGTGTTGTGTGTTGTGTTGTGTCCTGTACTGCGCTGTGTATTTATTCGAGGATTTATTTAATTATATTTGTTTTGCTCTATAAATCACAAAGCAGTTTGCCTGCAGCTCCCTTTCCTCCCCTCTTCGTTTAACGTTGGCCCAATTTAAATTGTGTTCAGCTTAAAGTGTTGCCCAATTTACACCGAGCTATTAGAAGTATATAAAAGCTTTGGGCCTAATCTCATTTGCTAGCTAAACGTAATATTTTGTATTATACGTTTTGTAATAAATAATAATTTGTGTGTTACCTTGAAGGTCTTATTTTGGCATTTGATAAATGGCCGAGTTAATCTCTTTAAAATTATTTGACTTCGATAAAAAATGAAATGATCTGATTATTAATTAGGCTAAGCCTTTAAAAGAAATAGATATAAAGAGACTTATTTATTAAATATTCAAATTTTCATGAAATTAAAACATTGAACATTCTAATAAATATTCAGGAGTTGCTTTGATATCATTATCATGTTAAGCGGGAAAATTTATTATTATTTTATTCCAATAAAAATCGTAATCTGTTTGTTGACTATACTTTAATTTAACAGAAAATGTATTGACAAATTTGTTATTAATGTTGCAGCTTTACATTTCTAATAAATATTATATTTATAAGGTAATTGCTTTAATAACAATATATTACGAGGGAGAGAAAAAAAATACATTTCAAATATTTATCTTTATTTTATTCCCAAAGCGGAATATAAATTGTATTGTATTGGACTATAATCTGGACATAAAATGTAATGTTAAGATTGATATTGATGTGGTTTAATAAATATTCAGTAATTGTTTCTATATGAATATATTAAAAAGAAAAGAAATTGAATACATTTCAGGATATGTTTCCCTATTTCATTCCCAAAAAGAAATATAAAAGGTAATCTGTTTATTATTTATGCACTAATATGGAAATTGAATATATTTTGCCAAGTTTGTTATTAATGTTCAGTTTAATTTAAATAATAAAGGGAAAAAATTCTTATTTCCTTTTTTATTTATTATTATTTGTTATTTCCTATTAATTTTTCCATTTTTTTTATTTTTGTCATCGTTATTCCCTAATTAATGTTTTCTGTTTTGTTATTTCCTATCATTTTTCCATTTTTTTATTTTTGTCATCGTTATTCCCAAATTATGTTTTCTTATTCCTATTTATATTTAATTTTTTTAGTGTTAAATCCTAAAGAGAGCGAAGAGATCCTTGCGAGAGATGAAGCTGGCTACATTACAAGACCTTATTATAAAAAAATGCGTAAAGCCTATCATTATGTTGTTGTATTGTTTGCCTGCTTAATTAAATACAAAAAATTCCTAATATCGTATGAATTGAGTTATCATGCTGTTCTTTTGTCTGTGCATATTTTTGGCTTATGATTTACAAAATGTTTTGTCTTTAAAAGAGAATATAAGGAAAGACCTTTCAAAGATAGCTTCCTTTTAAATCCTCATATTTTTTTCATATTTTTTTAAATGCACAGTCACAAAAGATAAAAATAATCCCCTTGAGATACAGTCATAAAATGTCTAGGCGTAGGCGCTTTAATTAGCATATATATATAAAGCATATATATTATATATGTAAAGAAAAAACGGAAACAATGTTGCACAATGCTGTTTATGTGTGTGTGTGTGCTATGAGGCCTTCTTTTTACTTTAGGCCAAATTCGGTGCTCTTACTGCCATGAGCCTTCTTCGGTGTTATTTTAAAGTTGCTCTGCAAAAAGTTTTTGCAACTCGTGCGCAAATATTTTGTTTGTTATATTGCTAGCATAAATTTGTTGGCTATCTCTTGGAGCAACACGGAGCTGGCGAAAGAGTGCCAGAGCGACAGAGCGGCAGAGCGACAGAGGGAGATGCGCATATATTTATAAGCGCATACATAAATACTTTTCGGGGCTGGCAGCAAATGCATAAATTTCATGTCTACATCTGCACGGAGATATGACTCGGGAACTGCTGCTCGACGGTCATGTTTGTGTTTATGCAAAGGAGTTTGCCAAAGTTTTTTTTTTCGTTTCGTTTCGTTTCGTTTCGGCTGCTGGCGAAAAGTTTGCTTGTTAAGTGAAAGGATTATATGATCCAGTTGCTCGCCGGCAGGAAGGGGCAAAACTTAAAAATACACAGCCGAATAAAACAACAAAACTTTTCCTATTTTTATGTTGTGATGCTGATGCTGATGCCGCTGCTGCTGCTGCACCTAAGAAGGAATCCCATACACACAACACAACACAACACAACTTGCCGCAAACTTGAGTTGTGTTGATAGTTTTTATAGCCTACTTTTCTGGGCCGCGCTCACGAACAGCCAGAGAGGACGAAAGTTGCGAATTAGTGTGTCTTAGGAGGGAAAAGGCCAAGAACCGGAGCAGGGTAAAACTTTTGGGCCAGCTTGTCCCGTTTAGATTAGAGCCGTCGATAAGTTTCAAGTTTGCCACATTTGCCATGTGTTTAGTTGCCAACTGTGTGTGCGTGCTGGAGAGATTGCACACGCTGCGTGTGTGGCTGTCTGTGTGTATGTTGCCAAGCTCAACTAGTTGGCAACTTGGGAAATGAGGAAACTCAAAGCGGGAGGACGAGGAGGATCTTAAGCCACCACTTGAAAGGAGCTTGGGGGCATTTGTTTAGCGATTTTCGCTTGATTCGGCCAATAAAGTTAATTTCTTTCTACCCCAAAAGAAGAAAACTTTTCCCCCGCCCCCCCAGACTCTCAGTTTTTCTCCCTAAATGACATTTTTATATCATTTCGATTGTTGTTTCTTGGCCGCACAAAAAACTTTTCCCAAATTGCAAGGGACAGAGACAGCGGTAGCCCAGCTCAAAAATTTCCATGGCACGCGAGGGAATTTCCACGGCCTAAGAATAAGCAAAGATGGGATCAGTGAGATAGTAATTGCCAAAAGCAGGTATTAAAAGCTACGCTTTATCCTCGCCAGCTGAAAGTTTATCCTTGAAAAAGGCCACGTTTATTTGCACGTTTTAAACTTGCTTTTTATGGCTGTTTTGAGGTATAAAAGTCAGTTTGTGGCTCGCATAAATTATGTTTTCCCTCCCTTTTAGTTGGAATTATTTGTAAAGAATTTATTTGCTCTGTTTAAAGTCCTTTTAATGGCTTTTTGGGTAATGAAAGGTCACTGCAAGATGTCTCGTTTAATATTAGATTACTGCGGTTGCTTATTTACTTTTAGTTGAAATTATTTTTAATGGGTTTATCTGGGGATTTAATGCATTTAAGGTAGACTAAGGCTGAAGGACCTACATCCATAAATATAAATACGTTTAATGGTCGGTAAAGGACGACAAACAACAACAAAATGTGCCACACCAGCTCCCTATCTATCGCTCTCTCTTTGTCTCTCTTTCTCTCTCTAGCTGAGTCCCTCTCTCTCTCGCTCGTCTATGTGTGTGTGTGTCTGTGTGAACTTCGACAGGCATGACGTTGATAATATCCTTGCACATGCATGACGTTGCTACTGCTGCTGCTGCTGCTGGTGTTGCTGCTGCTTCTTCCCTCGCCCGGTTATCCTTGCAACAGAAGGCGCAGCCTTTTCAATATGCCATCGGAGGGCAGCATATCCCCCCACACCAGCAGCAGCACTCGCTTTCGCATTATTATTGTTGTTTTCGCTCGTATCCTTCGCATCCTCGCCCATTGCTTGTTGATATTTTATTAGCCCGACTTTTGTGGGCCAAACAACACGCAAAACAACAAAAAATAACACAAACACACGGACACAGACACAGCCACACAGAAACACACACACATAATCACTGTGTGAGAAAAACTTTTTTCCCAGCTCCTTAATATTTTCGCAGCGAGATTCTTTCTTTCTTTCGCTGTTGGCAGTTCGATTGCGATTTAAATTTTCGGCCCCGCGTGCTAAAAATATCTAGGTGGAAAAAGCAAAAAAAAAATGCGAGGGCGAAGCAAAACAAGTCCGCCATATAACATGGAATCTCGACACGACTCGAATCTCTGGCGCGTTTCAAGTTTTTCCACCGAGTTTTTCTTTTCTTGTTCGTTGTTTTTGTGTTGTGTTGCCCCTAAATGTCTATGTGTGTGTGTGTGTTTGTGCGGGTCCTGCCGCTGTGTTGGTAAATATGTGTTAAGTGCGTTGGTATTTGCCTGTACCCTTGTGGCACGGCATCCCCCCTGTCTGCCCTCGCCATCGCCACACAGCTGCTCTGGCATTTTTCAACACTTTTTTCTGTTATTGTTGTTGGGCGGGATTTTCATTTGAAGCGCGCGGCAGGTTTTCCGCAGGTTTTTTTTTCTCATTCTACAACTTGTTAATTTGACTTTAATGCCTCTACTCCACGCTGTACTACGCCTGGCGCCTGACAATCGAAGCGACGCGCTCTGCTTTCGTTTGATTTTCCCCACTGAATTACTGAAAATACACCCTCGCTTTGGATATATTTTTGCTGTGTTCCGTTTCCTATTTTCGTTTCGTTTTTCCTGCGTTGCGCTTAACTTGTGTGCTAAATTATATGGTCTATATGGTCTATGGCCCGCTGTTCGCCTTTCGCCTTTCGCCATGTGTGTGTGCGTTACTATGTCAGTGTGTGTGTGTGTGTTGCTGTTTTGTAATTTGATTTCTTTTTTGCCGCCCGCCTCCCGCTGAGATGGAGCTCAATCCGCAGCCTTATAGCCATGGCCAACAGCCTCAGTCTCAGTCTCAGCCACAGCTACTATTTCACTGTGCCTCGATGATGCTGATGATGATGATGATGCTGCCGAGATGAGGCCGCCGCCGTTAGCTGCTGCTGCTGCTGACGCACTTTTCTCAATTTCCCGATTTCTTGGATTCTTGGATTCTTAGGATTCTCGGAGAATTTTAGCTCGGACTTTTTGCCAACGCTTCAATTCAATTCGCTTCGCAACGATTTTGATTTGATTTGACTCGATTTCACTTGGCGGCACACGCGCTGGATTTATTTATGATTTATTTCGGTTGTATTCGAGGGACTTGTGGCAGGAAAACTAGTGTGGTGTGCCGAGTGAGTGGCAAGTTGGCAGTAGTCTGACTATTCCGTTCGCGTTACAAAATGGCGTTACTCAGCTGCCAGAGAGCGCTACCAAGCACAGTCTCGCGACGACGTTCCCGTTAGACTGATTTTTCACCACACGCAAAATGGACGAGGCAGCCAGCAGTCCTGTGGAGCAGCGCTGCTCTCCCACAGCGAACTCGCTCTTTTTGGGAGCTTCCAGCAGCGCGGCAGCTGCTCTGCTCGCCCCATTTCGCGTATAGACACACGCACACAGGCACACAGACTTGAATTCGGGTACGTAAAGCTTCGGCTTGCGGCTCTTCGGCTTCGGTTTTTGGTTTCGGCCTCGGCTCGGCTCCTTCGGCTGGCGGCCGCTCGGCTTCGCCTGTTCCAGTGAAATTGTTTATAACAGTTTTTCGGCCGCACATTCCGTTGGTGGTTGTGAGGCGCGCAGCTCGCAGCTCGTAGCTCGTGTCTCGGGCTTCGCCTTTATTTACGTAATCAGCGAAAATCAGCAAAGCTCCAGCATCCTGGCGCGCTCTCCCGCGCTCTCTGTCTCTCTCCTAAGTCACATGGTAGAGCAAGGTGAAAAGCTTGGCCTGCCAAAGTTTTAAGAGAGCCAGGCTCTCTTAGGCAGGGCAACCTATGTGAACCCAGCATAATTTACAAATCAGACGACGGTGACGACGTCATCAAAACCAAAATGCAGTTATAATGCACTTGGAGGAGGAGTGAGAGCGAGTGAGCAAGAGAGAGGGAGAGAGGGAGAGAGAGCTGGAGGCAAACATAACGTATACAACCCGTGTGACAGCTGCCAGAGGGCGAGGCACCATCTCAAAGGTGTTTAGTCAACATGAACAACGACAACGACAGCAGCAGCAGCAGCAGCAACAACTCGGAGTTATGTGCGGTAGGTCGGCCGCAGCTAAAATTAAATTTATTCATTGTTGTCTTTGGAGCCAAGCAAACGCCAGTCAAGCCACAGAGCAGCTGCTCTACAGAGCGAGAAAATGGCGAATTGCCCGCCCGAAATGATGGCTCTGTAAGCATAACGGCCGCCATTAATTACAGTAGAGTCCGGTTATAGCGACTTTCAAGGGACCGACGATTTTACGTCGTTATACCCGGAAGACGCACTAACCGAAAGGAGCAAGAACAATTTTTGTTTTGTTTATTTTTGGTTGATATAATTGTAATAGGCTTTTGAAATAAAACAATTTAATTTTTTAAATCAAAACAAAACAAATTTAATTCAATAACATAAAC
>JAEIIJ010016925.1:0-17122 GCA_018904815.1 Drosophila ogumai | reverse complement strand
TTACTAAGGACGATTAAACACAAGTAAAGAAAATTTAATAAAATTACTCTCAATCTAAATTTTCATAATCTGAATATAATGTTCAAGTATAACACTTAATGAATCCTCTTACCACGTTTCATGAGCTTCGAAACCGCTGATTAGCCTCTTACATAAATTGTAATTAGCCGGCATACGCTTTGAGTTTTGCTTCATCACCTCATCGCCAAACCGATTAGAACAAGTTAATTACGGTAATCGGCTCAGAAAGTTGTCCAAAGCGTGACATTCCTAGGTTTTCTGTGCATTCCGTGTGCTGTCAAGTTTTCCCAAGCCCAGTTCACCTGTCAGCTTGCATAGAACATAGAAAATCCGTCAAATCGGGTAATATATTGCAGTAATTACTTACCCCCGAATATAACACAAATCGATCAGTAATTACACGCAAGCCGCTGCCAATTCATTTAATTGTCTGCTCAAGGCGGCCATCAATCAGAGACTTCTTCCAGCGAGCGATGCAAATTGCTTTCGTCCAGATTGAGCTGCGGTTTCACACAAAACTAACAAATGACGCACACAAGAAGGTGGTACAAAATATCCCAGCACAGAAAAAAGTATTTGCAAAATGGGGAAAAAAATATTTAATATTAGTGTAGACGAAAGTAATATGTAATCATTGTACACTTTTGTAATAATAACATATGATAAAATAACTTATCATTAAGTTTCCCTAGGTTACAAAAAAATATATAAGTATTTTTAATGCAATAATTTAAGGTGTCAATATGGTCGGCATATATTTTTCCATTGCTTTAAAATGATGTAGTTGAAATACTTAATTAATAATAATTATATTATTATTAGAATAAAATATACATTTTTTCCGGTGTAAATTGATCTCTATATGCTGACCAGAGCTCGCCTCTCAGAGATCGGGGCTCAAAACTGCAAGCGACGTCTCCGCTAATTGATTTCGAGCGAGTGATTTGGCACGTTTTGTTGCAGTTCATTAGCGAAGTTGTACTGCGCTGAGTTGCGTTTTGGGTTGGGCCCTTGCCATAGACAAGACTGGGGCCTGGATTCCGCAAGTTGCGTTCCATAGTCTCTTTGGGCTGGGCCTGGGTCTGGCGCGATGGCCTACAATCTGGCATTAAAGCCGGCAGACTTGGCTCGAGGTTAACGAAAGAAAGAAAGTTGGCAGCGATTTTGGCACTAATGGATCTAACCACCGTCCACTTCTCTTTTCCGCCACTCCAGATGAACGACAGCACATACAGAAGAAAACCTTCACGAAATGGATCAATTCACATCTCATCGATACCCAGTGCACGCCAGTGAAGGACCTGTTTCTGGACTTGCGGGACGGACACCGCTTGCTGGCCCTGCTCAGCACCTTGACACAAACACAGCTGGTTAGTATATATCATATATGAATAATGATGGGTGGCCAGGTTCGAGAGATTTATTGGGTAGAACAAGAGGCTTCAGAGGGTCCAGGCTCTTTCCATGTTTTTTATATTAATTATTTTAGCATAGAAACATATTGCGCATATCCAATTCTCGACAGTAACTGTCTGAAAATTTATTTTTAAAATTACTGAAAATATAACTAAACATGAATGTAAGGGCTTTTGCAAACTCTTCAGTTTCATATTCACTTAAGTTTTAATGCCAGCTTGTTCTGGTTAAAATAAAAACATGAAATCCTTGTTGCATTTCGCTTTCTTTGCAGAAACCCGAAAAGGGTCGCATGCGAGTGCACCACATCAACAACTTGAACAAGGTGATCCACGTGATTCAGCAGCATGGCGTTAAGCTGGTGAACATCTCCAGCGACGACATAGTGGGCGGCAATGCCAAGCTGACCCTGGGCCTCATCTGGTTAATAGCGCTGGAGTTCAATGGCCAGCATCTAGTCAAGAGTCACTCGAGCAACGGAGTGGAGAAGTCCCTATTGGCATGGGCGCGGCAATACACGGAGCCCCATGGCTTGTCGCTCGGCGATTTCTCCAGTTCCTGGGCCGATGGACGGGCCTTCCTCATGATCCTGGATGCGCATGTGGGGGAACTGAATCTGCAGGCGGCTCTGCAACAGCACGCCCTGCAGCGTCTCCACCTGGGGTTCGATTTGGCGCACCGGCACTTTAAGATCGAAAAGTTGCTGGATCCCGAGGATGTTCACACACACAAGCCGGATAACAAGTCGATCCAGATGTACGTGATGTGTCTGTACCACGCCATGGAATCGATGAGGACCCGAGAGCAGGATCAGGACCAGGAGCAGGATCAAGATCCGGGGAGAGTGCCTTGCACAAGCATCACGGACTTGGATGAGGTGCCACTGGACAATGATCGCGCTAGCCTGGGGATTTACACCTCGGATAGTGCTGGCAGCATGGACCAGAGATCTTCGGAGGAACTGAAGGGCTGCTCCATGCGACCGTTGAGCACAGCTACCAATGCCAGTGTGGAGATCAGTGGCTACCAGACAGCTCTGGAGGCGGTACTCACCATGCTTCTGGAGGATGAGCAGCTGCTCTCGCAGGATCTACCCGATCCTCAGGACTTCCAGACAGCCAAGCTGCAATTCCACGAAAACGAGAGCTTCATGCTCAAGTTGACGGAACACCAGGAGTACGTCGGCGAAGCTCTCGAGGAGGGAAGCAACCTCATCAACGAGTCGCAGAAGGCGGGAGCCGGTCTCAGTCAGGAGGATCAGAACGAGGTGAGGCAGCAGATGGTGTTGCTCAACGAGCGCTGGGAGACCCTTAGATTGCGAGCTTTGGACGTCCAGGCGAAGATCCTAATGCGACTGGCCGAGTTCCAGAAGCAGAAGCTCGAGCAGCTGCGCCAGTTCCTCACCAGCGTAGAGGACCGCATTTCCCACATGAGCGATATTGGACCCACCCTGGGGGAGGCGGAAAAGCAACTCCTAGAGGCCCGCCAGCTGAAGTCAGACCTAAGCGAGCAGCAGGAACTGGTGGACAGTCTCAGCAGCATGGTGGTCATTGTGAACGATACCTCCGGTAACTTTAATGATCTGGAAGACCGGTTGAGTGCCCTGGGAGAGCGGTGGTCGCACGTGGTCAAGTGGAGCGATCTCCGAACGGAGAAACTGCAGCAGTATAAGTGCATATCGCGGTGGCTGGATGCCCGGGAGCAGGATCTTAAGCTGATGGAGAGCCGGGATGTGACCGACGTGGGCGGCATAACGCAACGCATCAATGAACTGAACTACTGTGCCAAGGATCTGCTGGAGCTCCAGAGATACCTCATAGATCTGCGACAAATGGTGGCTGCCACCCTGCAGGATGGCGACGACAAGGGAGAGCGTGTTCTGATCCAGCTGGAAAGCTACGAAGATCGCCTGGATGCCTTAAAGCAGATTGTCGAGGTGCAAACCGTGCGAATTGAGACAAAAGGCTTCAACTTCGGGCGCGATCGAGCCAGCTACGATGATAGTCGGGTGGTGCGTCCTGAGGGCTGGCTGGACTATCAGATGATCATTCGGTTCGGTGAGGAGGAAGCTGAAGAGGAGGAGGAACACGATTTGGCCAGCAAAAAACGTAAGATACGGAATGCCGACAACTTCTACGCGCTAGAAACTCAGATCGTGGAGCACTTTGCCCAAGTCCAGGAGGTGGAGCAAAAGCTGCAGCAATTGCAGAGGCAAAGTCTACGGCAGCAGGTCGATGTGCTCAAGGAACTGCTGGCGGAAACAAGCCAACGCAGTGGTACTCTGCCGGAACTAAAGAAGCTCTACGAGGTGTGCGAACTGGAAGATCCTTCGAGGAACCTCCTTCTGGAGGAGACCAATATCAAGCAGCTGGAGCAACGATACTCAGCTCTGGCTCAAAAACTAAGCAGTCAGCAGAGTGAGAGCAACACGCTCTTGGCCAAGGAAAAGTATTACAATAGTCTCACAGGATTCAAGTTAGTCCTGGCCGACTCCAGGGATTGGTACAAGCAGCACGCTGGCTCGGCCAGTGGCAAGGAACTGGAGCAGCGTCTCAGCCACATGGAATCTCTGGCATCGGAGATTTCGGAGGCCAAGACGGCCACCGGGGAATTGGACGACCAATTGCTGGAATGGAAGCAGGACTTTGGCCTGTTCTACGACAGTTGGCACGACATGAAGCACGCTCTGCAGGCTTTGATCCAACAAAGGGGTGGAGAAAGCCTCTCCCGGCAGTTGAAGCAAGTGCAAGACTTCGTGGCCAAGGTGTCCAACCAAAAGGTCCGGGTTTCCAGTCTGGAAGTAATGCAGAAACAACAGTATTTGCTGAATCAATTACTGGACGAACTAGAGTCCCTCCGACCCACCTATGATCACTTGCCCAGGCACCTGCTCAGCGAGGAACTGCAGGCCAATTGGCAGAGACTTCCGGAGCAGCTGAACGAGCGTGTGATCAAGCAGACTACGGCTATTGAGAATTTAAACCACTTTACAGCGGAATACAATGCCATTATAGCCATCCTGCGAAGTGCCTCGGACAAGAAGTCGGACGGAAGGGAAGGTACTGGCAGCCAAGACCTGCGCAAACTGGAGATCGATGTAATCAGCGCTAGGAACTTTAGTGAAATTTTGATCAAAGAGGCGGAGCCCGGCCAGAAGGAATCTCTGCAATCGCAGATAAGAGCTCTGAATGCTCTTTACGACCAAGTGGAGCAGCTGCATCGTGAGAAGAAGCAACAGCAGTCGGCCCTCCAATCCCAGATCGAGCTCATCCAGCAGCGACTCAAGCAAATGGATCACTGGCTTACTGAGCTGGAGACCAATACACCCAAGTCTGGGATAAGCGATATAGGCAACTCCAACGAGCTCTTCCAGAGCAAGAGTCGTTTCCAGACACTCAAGGAAACCTGCGAACGGGAGACAGTCCAGTTCAGGGAGCTCAACGAGCTGGGCGGCGAATTGCTACTCCAAATGGACGAGCTGCAGGACAAGGACAAGGATTCCAGGTACGGATCGCTGGCCAAGCAGTTCACCCGCCTTAACGCCCGTTGGACGGAGGTCACCGAGCGGGTCTATGCGAAGACCGCTTTGCTGGAGCATATATCCACGCAACTGGGCGAGTTCAAGAAGTTCATGGTGAGCGAGACGGGATACCTGGACAGGTTGGAGAACAAGATACGCAACACCCCCGAGAATGCAGCGGACGCGGAGGAGATTATGGAGGAACTTGATGTGAGTGTGACTGATTTCTACAATAAATTGCAAGATTAATTCTATATATTTTACGTACTTTTAAATTAGGATCTGGAGAATGTCCTTCGTTCGCACTCTGAGGAATGGCTGGAGAAGATTCAGGAAATTGGCGCTGAGCTAATTGACAACGAATTCATGGCCGACTCCATGCGCGGGGATATTGATGGCATTGTGCAACGGTGGACCCAACTCCAGCAGCAGGCCAAGAAACGCACCGAGCTCCTAGAGGAGAAGGTCAGCGAGGCGGAGCAGTCAGAGAAATGCATTGTGCAATTCGAGGCGTGGCTGACCCGGGTGGATGAGATTCTCAGCGATCATCTGGAAAACGATGTGACTATTGAGGATCTGCCAGAGGATTTTCAGGTATCTATCATAGCTTAGGTTCCTTATTGTTATTATATTTAATTGATAAATAATTACTTTTTCCTTTTCTTAATAGCGCTTGGCTCGTGAGTTTGTGGCCAATGAGCAAAACTTCAAGGAAATCCCTGAACTTATTGCCGAGCACACGAGGAATGGCAAGATCGGAGCCGCCAATCGGCTCCAGGAGCAGCTCAATCTGATGGAGCTCAGGTTCAAGGCCTGCCAGGCCAAGCTCAGCAAGTGCACCGCCCCCCAGCCTGCCTACGAATCCCGATTAAATCGGGCCTATGGTGATCTACGGAATGTGGAGCGATCCACCTTAGTTCTGGATGTGGCTTCTGCCGGACCCAGCACAGTGCAGGCGCAGTATCAAAAGTGCTTGGTAAATATTCAGGAAAATATTAGAGAAAAGCGTTACAATTTAAGTATTTCTCTTCCACAGCAAATTTACCGCACTCTGTCGGAGATCAAGGCGGAGATCGAGAGCACGATCAAGACAGGTCGAAGGGTGTGTGAGGACAGGTACACCAAGTCGCCCAAGCAGCTGAGCCAGCGGATCGATGCATTGAAGCACCTGTACAATGCACTCGGCGAGAATGTGACCCAGTCGAAGGCCTTCCTCGAAAGCCTGCTCACTTTGGCCAGGCAGCTCGAGGAGTGCTTCGATTTGGCGGACACACTCATTCGTCGCTTTGAGTCGCCGCAGGAGGTGCACGACCGCAACTCCATACTCCTGGAGTTCGAGGATGTGCTGCGAAGGTGCGAAGCGCAGTACAACGAGTATAGCAAGTCCTGTGACCAGAGCTGCATGGTTGACACCCGCCAGCGGATCGACGGACTGAAGGCTGTTTACCACAAGCTGACCAGTGCTGACATCATCAAGCGGCTGCGCGAGATGAAGGCCACCCTGCAAAATCTGGACAACATTTCCCTGGAGACCTTAAAGTGAGAAAAGAATTGGGGGTTGCACCATCCTGTTTTAGTATAATTATTTAATAATAGTTTACCTATTTCCTGCGTTTATAGATAGTGATTTAAAAACTTATATGTTCTTCTGCAGTTCCATTTAATTGTAAAAATAAAAAAAAACATTCGATTTCCCGGCTGGTGCAACACCTAATCCATTTTTCTCACGCTGTACTAATGTCAATTGTATTGCAGGGCAATGGAGCACGACCTGAAGGAGATAAATGTGCCTTCGAATCCGGAAATCGAGAAACTGCAGCAGCAAGTAATTGCAATTGTCGTGGTGAGTCTGAGCAAGCAAACAAATCCTCTTAATTAAGCCAAGCTTCTTCTTCCGCTCTGTCTCATGCTCTCACCAATCCTCCTGTCCTCTCACTTTTAAATTATGTAAGCAACATCCTTTCTTTTATTCTGTGTCTGTGTTGTGTCTATCGGTTTCCATTTTTCCCTTCTCCCCGGTTTGAGTGTCTTTATTTGCTTACCTCACATTTCGCTTTTCCATCGGACTCCCATCACACCTCATCTCATCATTCCCCCGGGACTGACCGGCTGGCTGATTCTACTTGAACACCTTTTGGCCTGGCTCAAAGCAAATGGAATTGGGTTTCCTTTTCACTCAGCTTTTACTTCTGTTTCACATCATTCGATTTATCAGCATGAACAGAGAACTGATGTAAAATTTAAATCGTAGTCAATGGCAGAAGAAATGGGATAAGATTGACATTTCTGTAAACAGTATTTAAAGGGCCCATAAATATTTGCATCGCCTTTGGAGTAAAGTTAAGGTTCAACTGAAGGGTCTATGGTTTTTTTTTTATTCATGGGAGTTTTAACTAATTTTAGAAAGGCATTTAATTACACTGTTAAATATGATTCTGTTGCGAAATTTATAGTTTAAGGGAGGTTTGCTTAAGTTAGTTCTCAAATAAACGCTTTAAATTGAACTAAATGTAACTACTAAGTAATCCTTTAGGCATTCTAAAACACTATTCTACAACTAATTCGACCTTAACCACTTACTACTCTACATAAACTGCTTCCATTCTCTACTCTGGCTGTAATATACATTTTGATTTTACCCAACTCATAATTGTACTTATTTTGCTTATTCCATAAACCATTAAAAAATGTTTTCACATAAAAAAGATCTAATCAAAAACCTACCTCATTTACCAGTGTGTGTAAATGGCAAATCCACCATATCACCCCAGCTAAAGAATAAACCATAATTACTATAAATACTCAAACAAACCAGAAATCACCGTATCACTAGAGCTCTACGGGGTCTAACTTTGGTGTCATTTTCACGCTTCCAATTTTTAATGTGTAGAGTTTTATACCTGAATATCCCTTCTAATTGTTGTTGTTGTGGCGTTCAATTGGTTGTGGCTGCGTCAAATGTCCAAACCATGTATCCCAAAAGCAACATAAAACGTAATCCTTCCACACCACCGCTCACCACCACCAAAAAACACCGCTCACCGCCAAACCAGCGCTAATAAATGGCCACCGCTTTTTAAATGGAGAGTTGTACCTAAATGTAAAAATATACCCACATAACTTGTCACCAAGGCTTCATGGGCTTTCAGAAATGCATATCCTTAGCTTTGAAGAGTTTCGAGGGAGCTAGCAGTGTCTTGTAATTTATAGCAAACTATGCGTTTATTGTGCAGGATGCGCTGAAGACGCGTTTCAATGAGGCCACAACGCTGGCCCCACAAAAGTCACCTGTCGCGGATGATGACACGGAAATCGTGGTGGTCAGCGATACGGTGCGACAGCGACGAGCGCGAACTCCGCAGTCAGGGGAATCCCCCTCATCGACCAACACCAGCGCCTCACAGTCGCCAACGAAGGCTGTAGAAGCGGCCACGAGTGGCGACCAAGTCTTGCCCGATGTCCTGCCCCCGCAAACATTCCGCTTGGCCGAGTCCAGTACACTGTTCTCCCAGATCTCCCTGAATCCCGACAAAGTCTCCAAAACTCCACCCCCCAAACCGGCGAAAACCAAACGAAAGGCTCCAACCTCGCCCGCCCAAGTGGTGGAGATTAAGGTGAAGAACATCCAGAACGACAAGATGTCGGTGCAGAATATCGCCCTGGAACCTCAGCAGGGCGAAATCGTGGACACCGTCAATATACTGGAGAGCGTGGAGCCCTTTGTCCCCGAGTATGTGGAGACCGTGCAGATTGTGGATCTCTCCGAGGACTCTGACTCATCGGCTCGAGTCGATAGCGATGGCAAGGAGGTGCGGCGCTCGAAGAGCAAGCATTCCCTCAACGACTCTCCTCTGCCAAGGGTATCCGATAATGACGAAGAGGAGGAGGAGGGCCTGCTCCGTCCGGAGGCGGGCAATACCAGCACTCCCTTCCTGCGAGTCGAGAAGCATCGCATCTCCTTTGACGAGAAGCGCAAGCGAATAGCCAACGAACAAGACCTCCTGCGGGATTCCGAGGAGGAGGAACCCAAAACGCCAGATACTCCCAGGACACCGCAGGTCTCGGTCTCCAAGCCGAAGCGCTGGCGCCAACTGCAGCCGGAATTGGATGCCCTGGAGCCTGAGTCACCTGGTCGCGATAGTTTCTATAGTCCCGACAAAGAGTCCGGTTTCGATGTTGAGCCTCTCGTGTTTTCCGACGATGAGGACATACCGCGTTTCTCGCTGGAAATGACACCAACAATTGACTCCGATAGTGATACGGTAATTTGGTTACTTGCGCTGCTAGATATATATAAGTTTGCCTGCCTTGAGGAGTCGATCTTTACTTGAGAGTACTCTTAAATGTTTGTCCCCCCACAGAGTCGAATTGAGACGAAGCCCAACTCGTTTTTGAGCAAGGTCCTTGACTCGATGCCATCGCCAGCGGATGACTCGAATGTCACCCTGAAAAGTCCCCTCAGTGAGCTGGAGCCGCACACCCTGGACGATCGGGTCCGGGAGTTCGATAAGCAGGCCAAGCAGATGATATACAAGCTGAAGCTAACCAAGGCCAAGATCGAGCAGTGCCACGAGAGCGAGGCGTAAGATTCAATATGTATTTAATGAGCTATTTAATTACAAGCAAATTTAACAGGGAGGATCTCCGCCTTCTGATTGCTCCTGATGCCGCCACCTTGATATCCCAAGGGGACTCTCTGGTACTGGAGACCCATGGCAGGCAGGGAAGTATATCCCGCCTGGTGATGCGCACACAAATTATCCTGCGGGAACAGTTCCGCGAGGTGCAGCAAGCGAGGTGAGAGTCTGCCAAAAATCCCATCAATTGTATTTTATTTAAAAGACTTGTCTTCCCCACAGATCCAAGACCTCGGGGAGCGGAGCTCCAGCTCCCCCACTGGACAGTGTCAACATCGAGGAACTCGTCACAAAGGGACTGCGTCGCATTAATGTCCTGATAGAAAAGCCCGTTGATCTAAAGTCCAGCGGTGATCTCGAGAAGCGCATGGAGGATATCAACGTAAGTGGCCAGGTCTGGCGAATTGCCAAAATTTTGAGGTGACAGAATAGCAAAGAATAATTTCTTAAAACTACAATTAAATAATTCTATTTGAACGCTGCAATTAGTCATTTATTCGGATGGCTGCTTTGGCCACAAGTTAATTGACCCCTTAAGAATCTTGGTTCCTATATGTATGTCTGAATATACATGTGCAGTGGCCACAATGGCTAAATGGGCCCATTAGAAGGCCCAAAAATAAACACATCTGACACAGTTACACATCTGTGTGCAGTTGGAGAGCGGTGAGGAGTGAGCAGCTCACAAGGGAACACAATATTTAGTGGGTCACAAATGAGAGAGAGATCGATCAGGGACTGAGATTTTCAAATAGATTTTAAGAGATTCTGCTGCAGTTTGCCGTCTGTCTTCGAAGAGCAAAGTGGCTTCTTGTCATGTCTGATTACATTTTCTACAACATTTTCAACATTTTAATGATGAATTGAGACATGAAAAGATTAAATAAGCTGCCATTTCGATTAGAAATCGAATTTTGAATATGTGTTAACTTTTTTGTACAATATGTTTGAGCTAGACTATGCCGTGATGTTCGAAGTTTAAATATAATACTTATATTTTAAAATATATATAGATATATTTTTTTAATATATAAAAGGGCCATCATTTTTATAGGCTCATTTTTTCAGGCTGTTCTTGTCTTCAGTATTCTTCTTTTTTCAAGGAATATTTACATTAAATAGTTGATAGTTGATCATTTGAACAAAAGCTGCTAGAAATAGAAAAATATTCAAATGAAAAAAAGTGACAAATATTCCTATACATTTTTTTATTATTCCCATTTTAAACTCTACAAACTGGCACACGCAAAAAAAAAACTTGACAAAAAACTAAAGATTCCGTGGCTGGCGACTCCGCAACATATGATAAATCTAACAGTTTCAGCAAGTTCCATCCCTAGACAACAGAGTCATTAATCACTGCAGTCATTTGTTGTTTATTTTTATTTTTTATTTATTCATTTTTTTATGGCACCCGTGAGCGCAGCGACAAACGCCAGCGCTTCTTAAAAACAAAAAATCAAAAATAGAAAACATTTTGTTTTCCGAGAGGGACAGAGAGAAACACACAGAGAGGGAGAGTGGAGCATATGGGGAAAATGTGAAAATGGGTAAAACTACTTCAAAAGAGGGGCAAATTCTTCCTCTCTTTGCCGGCGAATATTGGGCCTTTGTTTTTATTTTCATATATTTTGTTTGTTTGCTCCTCTTCAGTCGCGTACGGTCTCTTTTGGACAGCGGTTGCAGTGCTTAAAATATTTCCTACATTTTTTGTTTCGTTGTTTGACTCGTTGATTGATTGTAAATTTGCGAAAAATTGAGTTTGGCGCGAAAAGAAAAATCAGCAGCAGAAATCGGACGACCGTCATCTGCGCTGCAGCGGCAACAGTTTGCATCGCGCCACAGTGCCGACCATCAAATGCAATTTTGTTGGTTGACAAACGCCGTTCGAGAGGTTGTAGGCCACACACACACGCTACCTTTCACACTCGCACACCTGAACACCCCCATCCCGCCCACTTGCTTTTGTTCTTTCCGGTGAGAGCGGCGGGTCCCTGCATGATTGCAGTTGAAATTGAATTCCAATCGCCGTTGGCTGCAGCACTTTTCCCAAGCGGTGGCCATTTTGTGTGTATGTGTTTGTACAGCTTCCGTTTCCGCTTAAAGACGGGAATTTATTGTTTACCTAAAGGACTCTTGTTGTACTGCATAAATTTGTGTTTCTATGGCTTAACCGAAGCCTTCTTTTAGATTTCTTATTTTGTATGGGACTTAAAATAAGGTTGTTGAAGCTCTCTCTCCATTATTAAATAAATACATTTGTTTTGATAATTTTAACTCTAATTAAATTATATTTAGATGCATTTTATTTAGATTCCATATACATAACTTCATGTATTTATTACATTTTAAATAACTTTGAGGAGGAGACCTTGATTTGTATAATTTTCAGTCAACTTATATATATTTCTATCTCATTCCAAGAATATTAATGGGCCCTTAAATTAGATAATGAAATTATAACAGAAATAAATAAGTAAATTGTATTAACAGATGCATTTCTCTGCTCATTTTGCAGGAGCGCCACGACGATTTACAGGTAATCGTCGGCGCCATCGGCAAGAACGACCAGATGCCGAAGGTCACGCCCCTCATGATGAACGAAATTGAAAAGGTTTGCCAGCGCATCCACATCGCAGATCCTTGCTTTCACTTGTCCTCCTTTGCAGACCAAAAACAATTTGATGGCTCATGCGGATTCCATTGAGCTCTCGCTGACGGAGCTGAGGAATGGCCCCCGAATTTCGAATGGCAAGGAGCGAGGTGCTGGAGGAGGAGCAGATGCAGCCACCAGGAGTGCCACCATCAGCTGTCGGTCGGGTAAGCCAGCGCCCACTCAATACTCAATACGCAGTACTCAATTGTTTGTAATAGTTTTTATTTCGAGAGCTCGAAGGGAACCCAACCTAGGACAAGGCTGGGCAATGCTACTCTTGATTGCCGGCAAGTTGAATTGTCTTCAAATGTTTGCTTGGATTACGCTCGAGTTCCCTGCTTAAATGAGGGGAAAGTTGGGTGTCAAGTTGACTCTGGCAGAGTGGCCCAACTTAAAGGCTAAGGGTTGCTCATCAAGTGTGTTTGTCCTGCTAAAAGTCAGTTTATTGAATGCTGATAGCAATTTCGAATTTACCAGCCTTAAATTGGGAATGTAAATTGCTCAACTTAATAAGCTGGTTCAGGTGTTGCTTCAATATTTCAGTACTCGTTTAATTGAATATTTCTATTAATTAATTGACGTAGTTCAATTAAAATAAACATCCAGGCGCACTTCAAATCCCAACCACTTGAATTTCATTTAAATTTTCCATTGATTAATGCTAGGCAAATATGTATTTAATAGTCGTTCTTGGGATAAGACCAAAATATGAAACCGTCCGTAGATGTAAGACGCGGAAACTCTTGAAACAGCACGCACAAGTTATTGTTTTCGTTTCGGATTGGTTTCCGTTTGCGTTTATTTAGATTGCGTGTTGATTTACAGATTGTGGTCCAGCTTGGTGCAGTACCAATTTTGGACAAAATTTAAAGAAATAAACTCACATTTAAAGTAAACCAAGTTCCGCGGTATCTAGCCAGGTTTCAAGTTGAACGTCGATCTGCATATTGCCGGCTTTCTGGTAACATAGGTCACGTATATTGTCTGCCCTCCTCTCCTATTTTTCTTTGTAAGTTGTTTTTGAGGGGAAAGGGCTATTCAGTCTCCAAATGGGCCATGTCAATGGCACTTTTGACATTTTATGTGAATGTTTTCGCTGTTGACTTTCCCGATGGGGTTGTGCATGTTTTCCCGCCTTCCTGTTTCGGAAACAGACGCACACACATGTTGACGTATAAATATTGTAGTTGAAAGTGTTGGGAGCTTCATTCTTATTTCCGTTTCAGGCCAATTGAACTATTATAGTCGTACAAACATGTTTTTAATTTGAAATTTAATAAGTAAAAGAAGTAGTAAGACTAGAACTTAAAAATGCGAGAAAGTCTCTTTGTCCCATCCACTATCCCTAGACTTTGGCTTACTTGGCGATAGCTCGTAATATTAAATATTTAGGAGAGAACGAGGAGGACTCTTGCTTCTCACTTTGAGTATCACGAGGTGAATCTAGCGTTTAATATATTGAAATTTTAGTATTGAAAAGGTATTGTTATTTACCGAAAAATGTGTTGGTTTAAAGCAAAAGTGACAATGTATTTAAATAGTTCCGATATCGCAAGGGAGTATCGCAACATTACTTATCTATTATCTGCTGCCATCCTTACTATAGTAATAATTATAAACAACTTAAAATTTTAGGGGATTTATGCTTGAATGCAATTAAGATTTGACCATAATTTTGCAAAATACAAGCTCACAAAATATCTCGAATGAAATCACCGCCTAGCCGGAGTGTTGGAGAAGCTGAGCAAGAGCTGCAGAATATCGTCTTCTTCGGCACTCCCACTAGAGGGCGAGCTACTTGGGTTTTGTTTGTATGTTTGATTTTTGAAGCCTCACGTCCCGATATAAATCGTCCACAGTTGGTTTTTCGGAATCCGACGAGCTCGCCGGCGACTCAGCGTCGAAGTGACGGGCCCATTTCAAGTGGTCGTGCGAGGTCTTGATCAGTCCCTGCGCCTTTATATACCTCTCGATCTCCTCCTTGGCCTTTTTGGCGAACACTGTAGTATGGTCGGGGACCCGCTTCTCATGCGGCGCGGCCGCCATCATCATGTCGCCCATTTTCTTGCCCTTCCTTGCGATGGTGAACTCGCCCTCGTCGAACAGCCTACGTCGTTCCGCGAAGCTCGCGAGGGAATTCACGCTCAGCTGGCTGTTCGGGACACTGTAGTCGAGCCGGGTGACTCGTACGCTGATGTCGCTTAGCCGTTCGCGGTCCAGCGACGTATCCGGCTGGATCAAAATGACGGTAGACGCGTCCCGCAGCATGACCTTCTTTCTTCGCGTCCTCGGCTGCTCCTCCGGCCAGGGCGAAACAGGTTCCGGATGGTTCAGGTGCACACCGATGAGGCGGGTGGACAGGGCCTTGACATTCAGGGCCACGGACTTGCTGGGATGCGGGGTGCCGGTGGACAACATGTTCTTGTAATTTGAGTTCGATATCTGGGAACCCATGTGGACGCTCTGGGTCGATGGGAATGTATATGTTATGGATTAATTGGGCTTTTAGATTCGCACAACCAAACCTTTTGACTTGATACCAGGGAGGCCTTGGTATGTCTATTTATATCATAACCGCTCATCCTGTCCTTCGTAGAGAAACGCTCGTTATTTTCTTCAGACACAGTCGAGAGGACAGACTTCCTAATCTCGAAATGGCGACGCATCGATAGGCGGGCCTTGAGCAGGTTGGCGTCCACGCCTGGATCGACATGGGGATACGGAGTCTGGGCTTTGTTGGTGGTCCGCATCAGTCCGTAATCCTTGGCTGCGATCGCCACCCTATCCTGAGTCGTGAACTCCAGATGGCTTTCCTTCTTGCGGTTTCCCGGGACGAGTCTCTTCTTCATTTTGTATAGCGTATTAGTTCGTTGGTTAGTGATCAAGGAATCAGCTGGTTTTAAATGTTATTTGTTGTTTCTTTTATTTTCTTTTTTTCGTGGATTTTGTTGGTAAGTTTTGATTAGTGTTATTCCTACAAATAATTATGACAACTAGCAACCGGAGAACTGGATTCGGTTGTTAATTTATAGCCCAAGTTTAGCACCTAACCGCTCTAGCGTCGTGTGTTGCCAAATGTGTGAGTGGGAAATAATTCTGATAGATATGGAGAAAAAAGAGTCCGGGCAGAGGAATGTGTTCTCCATTCAATTAAATCTATTTTATTGCAAATTAAGCTATGCACATATGTTTTCTTTCTAATTTGTAATATTCCAAATTTGAAAACAAGTAAAATATGTATTGACCATTATTATCAAAGGGTAAACAAGAAAATAAGGTAATCAGTGTATAAAATAAACGCTATCCACTCATTTACAAATTAAAAGACGTACGCATACTTTACATTAATAAAACTACACAATTTCATTTTTTTTTTAAACATATGCAAAGGCCCTTAGATATAATTGCTTTTAACAATTTAAAAATGATTTCAATTTAATCAAAATGTATATATCTATATTGTCGTATTAGTAAAGTGAAAATTATGCGGTTTGTTGAGTTTTTGTTTTCATAATATAAATAAATATAAATACATATAATATTGTCGGGACCGTACGAAAAATGGAAGTAGACTTTGGCTTAATCTAGTAAAAAACAAAAATCTGAGAATTGGGACGGAATATTCTAAAGCAATAACTTAACTTTTAAAATTGATTCATGTAGCTTTCTATTGCGTCCTTTCCCAAAGAAATATCTCCATTTCCTTTTTCTTGATTGAATAAAGTACCGGTCGCAAACGTATGATTTTTTCCACATGAAAAAATAAAAACATAAAATTGAGTTAGACCTATTTTTTATTTAAGGAAATATGAAATCTATCTATTATATAAAAATAAGTCGAGTTTTCTGCGGGGATCCTATAACTCCAGAACGCACGAACCGATTTCCACGGATTCCTGCTTGCACCTGATGCGAAGCAATTATATTAACATTATGTTTTCGGTCGCGAAAGTACGATTAGAGAATCAAAGTAAAAAAAAATTAAATAATTGAACATTTTTTTGCTCTTTTTAAATTTATATTTTTGGTTTTCAAAATGTAAGTTTTATTTTTCCAGTGTAATGTAAGCAGTTCGTAAGCAGGTGGACCATGGCTTGCGCCTCTGCTTAAGGGTTTCGGTCCACGCTGCTCTTATTGGTGCGGTCGGTAAAGCAGTGTTAATAGCATTCGAATTTCGAACAAAATATATCAGCCATAAAATTGCGTTTATACCCTTGCAGCAAAGACGTTAGAAACTTATAATGTCTTTGCTTGCAGGGTATTATTCTTGATCAGCATGAACAGCCGAGTCGATCTAGCCATGTCCCTCTGTCCGTCTGTCCGTCCGTTTCTACGCCAGCTAGTCTCTCAGTTTAAAAGTTACCTTATGTGAATGAAACTTTGCATTTATTCTTTTATATACTCTCAATGCTATATATCGGAACTGGCCTGACGACTATATCAAATAGCTGCCTTACAAATGTTCGACAAATTTTTAGAAAACAAAAATATATATTTTTCAACATATTTTTATCGTTTTTGAGATATGGCCATTTTATATTATTTTAGAATTTCGGTTTTAATTTTATGAAAATCGGACGACTATAGCTTATAGCTGCCAAAGGAACGATCGGAAAAGTAATAGAAAAAATTCTAACTTCGTTGTTTTTCATCATATTTTCATCTACTCAGAGATATAAGTTTATTTTATTGTTTCAAAACTTGGTATAAATTTTATGAAAATCGGACAACTATTATCATATATGTACATAGTTGCCATAGAAGCCATTGGTGAATGTAGAGAAAAATAAAGCTCGGACTGTAAAACTGTAGCTGTCAAACTGTAAACATAATAAGTATAGGTAAAATGTAATGAAACTCTGTTTTGTGTGT
>JAEIIJ010016923.1:0-24158 GCA_018904815.1 Drosophila ogumai | reverse complement strand
GAATCGATTATAATGATGTGTATCGCCATAAAGCCAGAATAGATATATCGATATATCGATGTAAGCAGAAGCTGTTCCGATTCTTTGGCAATTAATCGGCTTGAATCGATTATAATGATGTATATCGCCATAAAGCCAGAATAGATATATCGATATATCGACTTATGCAAAAGCTGTTCCGATTCTTTGGCAATTAATCGGCTTGAATCGTTTTAATAAGCAACTTGTCTCTGACAGTTACAACTCTCTTATTGTTGCCCTATCGACACTTGGAAAGAAGCCGAAAGCCATCCTAGATTCAAGCTGCTGAAGTGGCAAAGTTGGCATGAAAAATGTAAAAGAAATCAAAGTGATTTCTTGGCTGTGGAAATTTGCCTGGCTTAATTCACTGCTACACTGGCTGCAGTTGTTCAAATCGACTTGCTGAACCCAGGGCCATGTATCATCGCCACCGCCTCCCCCATTTCAGCAATTCGGTCGCCACCTCAACTCTGCTCTGCTCTGCTTCGCTCTGATCTGACCTTCCGCCGGGCATTTGGCTTTGACTTGGCTAGGGTCTCTCTCTGTTTTTTGGCTTCCCTGGTTTCTGGTCCTGTGCTTTGGTCTCCGGTCTCTGGTCTCTGGTCTCTGGTGTTTGGTTTATGGCAGCTAAGGACTGCGGCAGTTTGCCATTTGCCAGCAGCCCTCTCTCACACACGCACACAGCTGTGTGTGTCAGGTCCAGGGCCATAAATCATTTATTTGAAAATTGCTATTGTATTGCGGTTTAATAGCATGTGATCATCATCATCAGTAGCAGCAACAGCAGCAGCAGCCACACACGCACACTCACTCGCACCTCATACCTTTCCTGGAAGAGAAATGTTCGGTTCGTCACACACTTCATGGCATATTCATAGCCAACTGTCTCGCCTCGCCGCTTGCATCGTTACATTTAATATCCCAAATCGCTGGGCGAGGTATGGGTCTGCCTCCTCCTCCTCTTGGTCCACAAGCCCCAATATGCCCATTAATTATAATGCCGCACTGCGAGCAAGGCCCGACTTCCGTTTCCATAAGCACACACACACACACACACACACTGGGAACCCAGGGCAACATATGCCTTTGTCGCCTTTTTGCGGCAGTGTCGTTGTCGTTGTCGTTGCCGTTGTGTTGTGGCTGTGATTTTGCTGCTGGGGTAACGAGGTCATTTGGCAATATACCAACACAAACAAAAATTATGTTATTGGTCAATGTATTTATGAGTACGCCAGGCTGCCTGGGTTGCCTGACCAGGGCTTCCTACACCTCCATAGGTGGGCATGCTGCTGCCCCTACTTCGCTTCTCGAAAATTGCACGAAAATTGGAAATTTATTGCCACGCGCACACACACACACACACCCACACACAGATAGCCAGTGAAAGAGGAGACCGACATGCGCTAATGACATTGTACTGTGGTTTGTCGCCTCCTCTTGTCCCTTTCCCTCTCCGAAATTCGATTCGGATTCCTTCCCTGCCCAAAGTCCGGCACAAATTCTTTGTGGAACCAACGAATTTGGATTCAGATTCCGCATTCATTGCGAATTATTCCAGCTTTATGGGCCGATAAGCAGAAAGTTTGGTAATCGAATGTGAGCGAAATTATCGTAATAATTTCGATTAATATTTCTGTTTTGTTTATGTTTGTTTGTTTTCTATTTCGATTTTGACTCCTGGTTAAGGTTAGCTCTTTCTTTCGAGTTAAATTCGAAGGGGTTGTTATCGGAAAGCTTGTTTATTTGCCTTAGTTTCATTTGCTGGGCAGCTTGAAAACAGTTTAATTACATTATTTAACAAGTTATAACCACTTTGAGCAACTACTCAGTATTCTCTGGTAAAAGAAAAAGGCACTGCCTACTCTTATGCTGCTATTTAATTGATTTTAACTATCATTATCGGTCTGTTTGAATTATTTTTTATAGAGTTTATTACAAGTTTTAACTTGATGTATTTTTTCTTACTTTAAAAATTAAAAAAAAAAAAAACAAAAAAAAGCTTTACTTGCTAAAGAAAAATAAAAAAATTTTCTGGTATACGAAAAAACATTGACTAGTTTTAAGTTACCTTTTTTATTGAATTTAAATCTCTTTTTTACTAAATTTTGCTTATATTATAGAGTTTATCAAAAGTATATTTAATATTTAACTTGCCTTATTGTCAGTTATAAATCTGCGATTTTCTTGCTTTAAAATTGGAGTCATTTTCTTTCATAAAAACCAAAGAAAACTCCACTGATGAAGTTAAGTTGCTCAAGTTTCCTGCAGTTAAATAAAAGGAAGAGCTCCTTCAATGGCTGAAGCCAAGCTCCAATCAGTCGGTTACCATAGTTGTCCCAAGGACCTTTAAGCTCCTGCCAACCCGACTCTCGGGTTGCGTTCAGTGGCAATTAGTGTTGGAGCCATGGAGCTGTGGAACTGTGGAGGAGCTGCCTATCTGCCTCTGCCAGTTGGCATTCGCAGCTAGCATTTGGCAGCTGCATCATTCAGATGCGCGTCGCAACGCAACGCAACGCATTAGCAGGCCACACGAGGCAGCCAAGTGACAACTGACAATTGACGGCTGGCAGCTGATGAGAGCGCGGTGCAGGCTATCGGGACACACACACGCACACACAGTGCCACAGGGGGAACAATTGGAGTAGAGTGCAGCAGTGGCTGCCTTAAGGCGCTTAGTTCCAGGGCCCCCCGACTCTTTTTCCCAATCTTTTCGGAACATGGCTGGGCTTTGGTTAGCTGAAAGCCCCCACAATTCGGCCATTCATTATCATATTGTGTTCGTTCCGTTGTCGTTGTGTGAAAAGGCATCAAATTCAGCGCCTAATTAGCTTCTTATTTGCATCGTTTTTCGTGTGGCGTTGGTGGTGGTGAGGCTTATTACGCATACGCCGCGTGGACGTGGTCGGGGCAAACAAAGTGCTAATGAGGTGAGTCTCAAATTTCCCCCATCTCCCTATATATATATATATATTATATATAGTGCATAGTCTGCCGTATCTGATGACAGAGTGGGAGCAGAGTTGAGCTATCATTTATTCATGGAATCCCCAGGGCCAGCCAGCAGGGAGTGAGAGTAAGAGAATTTCCCAATGAATGAATGCAACTGTAATTTACAATTCTCTTCGAGAGGAGGAGGAGCAAAAGGCCAGTGGCTAGCCAAGCGTCAAACGTTGGCCTGACCGTATTTACATGTTGTTGATTTGCAGCAAGTTACTTCCTTCCTTCCTTTCAATCTTGGTCGTCGGTCGTTGGTCGTTTGTCCTTCTCGTTGGCCATTTGGCTGCACTAGCAACAGCAGTTTGCAGCCTTTGTTTGGCCGGCCTTTTGTTTAAGCCTTTTTCATTATTTAAATGCAATTTTAGATGGCAGCGCCCCCGCTCCATCCCCTCCCTCTCAACCCTTTGTTGCAAACTCTTTCTTTCTGCCTTTTGCTTCGGCCTTGCATTTGTCACATGAGCAACTATTTGTCTGCTTCTCGGACATTCAATATGCCTGTGCCATAGTCTTAGTCTCTCTCTTCGCAGTATCTCTATGCCCAGCTGGACAGGACAGAAGGAATCCTCCGTGCCGAAGCCATCCAATCTCCTTCTAAGACCCCGGCTGTATTAATTACAGCGAATGGCAGCGACAGTGGGCAGTTAGTTAGCATATTGTACGCCCTTCGGGGGGAGGAGCTCTCTCTCGCTCTCATCTGCCAGACTAATTGAAAATATTGCGTACCGAAAATTGCATAAAATTAATTGCCATGCATAATCAATGAGCTTGCAAAAATAAATTGAAATTTAATTGAAATGTTGCATGTAAAATATATGCATAAATAAATAAATAGATGGGCAAAGTGGCAGGCGAGAGCAGTCTCCTGAATAATGCAGGTCAAGGAAACACAAAAAAATGAGGAAAAACATTTCATTGTGCTGTTTCGAGTGATATTAAGGAGAGGCCCAAGGCAGGCAAATTGGGTAATTAGCGTTTAAATATTTATTTACAAACCCATAAATGGTATCTAATATTTTTTGATGGCCTGCGGTTAATTCTGTCTGAATTAATATGCATTTAAATGCGGATACATTCAATATTTAATTAGCAGACCAGAAACTAGTTATTTAATAATCGTTTAGGTCCATTCTATACATTTGCTGCCCGAGGAGAGCATTTCTGTTAATTCTGTGGCTTTACCAGGCCAACATACATACTTCCCAATTATCGTCTTACCACTTGAATTTGTCATTGTCATTGCCATTGTCCAATTAGTCAATTGCAATTATATGCTAGTCCTTCTCTGTTTCTGTGCGGTGGCAAACCTACAAGGAAACTGCATTTCAAGTCCCCCGAAGTACTTGAAAGCCAACGGAAATTGCATTCCTGCTTGCTGAGAACTAATTAATATAAAATAAATTTCATTTGCAAGAACTTAAAGCGGATTAATGGTGGATCGACCTGTTGCCAACCATGTAGCCTGTGTGGCCTTAAAAATGCATCTAAATGCTGTCGCTGGGCCCGGGGCCAGCCAATTAATCCATCACAATTAGTGCTGCTCGTGCGGTGGCCACTAAAAGTTGGAGCTGGCCGCATGTGGTGGCAGTGGCAGTGGCTGTGGTGCGGTGGTGCTGTGGTGCGTGCAACCACAGTGGTCTCTCTCTCTCTCTCTCTCTTACTCTCTCTGTGCATTGATTGACTGGCAAACAGGAGTGAAAGTCTGTGGGGAAAACCCATAGCACTTTGCCTGGACGCTGATGCTGATGCTGACGCTGATGCGAATGCGGATGGCCCTCATGGACGAGTCCCCTCTTCCTGTTTGCTTTTCTGATTATCATTGCATATTTCTGTAGTCCTGTCCGGACTGTGTTGTCTGTGGTTGGACCCACTCCATTCCGTTAGAGGGTTTTCACTTCCGTCTGCTCTGCTGGATAAACCTTTTGGCAACATGGAATGTGAAAATATTATTTCAATATGTGCAGTGTGCAGTGTGCAGTGTGCAGTGTATGGTGTGTGTACAGTGTTCGGTGTACGGTGTGTGTGCGCGAATGTTTTCTGCATTTGAATTGTTGTTTATATATTGTTTCGCTTGCTTGCCCAGCACGTACCCTGTATATGCATTCGAGGATGCTGGCACTGCCATAAAGTATGTATCTTAATTGGTTCTACCCTCAAATATCAATTTAGAACTGGATCAGCTAATATAATGGTAAAAAGAGTTGTCTTTAAATCACAGTTTGCTTGATTTTCTTGACTCTCAAAGCAAAGGACATATAAATAATAAGATGCGTAACGCCATATGATATTTCAGCTATTTGGTGCTGGCTTCAGGCCCTCCCAAAATATTGTTACACAGCCACAGGAGAGAGAGAAAAAAGGGAGATATAGAAAAAGAGAGTGAAAGAAAAAGAGAGAGAAAAAGCTATGCGCGTTATGTATCTTATAGATTATATATTTTTTTTAAGTCAAAATGGCCCAGGCCCTCTGAAAATATTTTTACACAGGCACAGAGAGAGATATAGAGAAAGAGAAATATAGAAAAAGAGAGTAAAAGATATAGAGAGAGAAAAAGTGATGCGCGTTATGCATCTTATAGATTAGATATTTTGTTAAAATCAAAATGGTCTCTTGAGAGAACCATAGTTGCAGTCTCTGTCTGGCAAGAACAGCTGATCAATCAGTGTGACCAACTCTTGTTATATACCTTGTCCTTGCATAAAGCATATATGTATTATAGGGCATTCCTGGTGCCATACCACCCGCTATTTATAACCATTTTTGCTGCGCTGTTAACGCCATTTTGTTGTGTAATGGCTCAGAAGTTTGTTTGCTCTATCCGCCTCGCCACTCTACGCCATTCCGCCGCCGCACCGCCGGCAGAGAGTGTTTTGTGCTTTTTATCGCTTTGTTCATTTTCAAGTGCCAGATGAGTAAGCCGGCGGCGCACAGGGAGAGCAGCGACAGGGGAGCGCCAGGACATGGCTGGACATTTTAATATTTATTAATTTACGCCCTGTTTGCTCAGCTCTCCACTGAAGCGCACCAATTTCGGTCAATGATTTACTACTGTCCGCCGGAACAATGCATTATATACAAAAATATCCATTATATAAACCATATAGAATATAAAATATGTTATATATAGAGACCCTGCCAGTAGCATCAAAATTGCATTGAAAATGAGTAATTTTGTCAACGGAAATCGGTTTGTTTACCTTGTTCGGTGCTTGTAAACACGTTTGTCCGACATTCATTATGCACAATTTACATTAATTGATTCCTTTTTTCACCAATTACCTGGGATTTTCCAGGTAAATGGTCGCCACTAAGCGCTAAGCCGATGAGACTAGGCCCGAATTCGTAGCAATTTTCGGTTCACGGACGATGCACAAATTTTAATTGCATAAAATGCAAGAGATTTCGGTGGTAAATGTTTGTATATTTTTTTTTAAGCTATTTTCATTAGCTAATTAATTTGTTGGAGCTTTTATTCGATTATATGTGCTTCCAAATTTTGTGGATTATAAAATTCCAAAAATTCAGAAGGAATATTTCATTAGATTACACTGTCCGGCGTGTTTGTGGTTTTCCCTGCCGATTGCCGCCTTAATTGCCCCAAAAATATCTGCACATTTTGTGCCGTTTCATCAATGATTTATCAATTAGTCAATCATCATTATGTTTTGGGCATTTTCTGTGGCGGAAATATACAACGGAATTGCATTTGAAAGCTGGTACTTGCATTTCGCATTTCCCCTTGACAACAATGAATTAATCATCGTTACATTTCGGACCAAAATTAGGAGCTGCAACATTGAACTAGCAAAGTGTTGTTAGGTTTTTGCCCTAAAATCCTAGTTTGATAGTTAAGCCTGTGTTCATTAACTTTATGGGCACCGTTGCGTATGTGTGATAAACTTGTGTAATCTCTAGCCACTCTGCGTATACGTAATAAACGTTAGAAGCATCTGCATAGCTGCATTTAAGCCGGTTTTTATAGACCATTTGAAACTTTGAAGAGGCAACGCAGCTCCAGTAAAATGTAAAATATGGACGATTGATCAACTACAAGCTTCCGGGGCATAATCCTTTCCTCAAATCACGATCTCACGCCTCGCCTCCTGCATCCCCCACCAACCCGTCGAAGTGCATGTCGTGCCATCTTCTATCCCCGCTCACCTGGCCACCTCTGGCAGCTTCCGCGTTTGCATTTTATTGCCGGTGCCAGTTAACGGCTTGTCGTATTAATAAATGTTTATGTGTGCGCCTAGAGCGTGGCCGCGAGTGTGTGCACTGAGCGAAAGAGTCGAAATTTTTAACAATTTATGTGTATGTTTGATTTATTATAATTTGTGATGTATTTCATTTAAAATGTATTACTTTTGAAGTTGATGCTTCCATGTTAACGTTATACTTAACTTACTTTTTATTTTATTTTAGCTTCGCTTTGGTTTTTTTCCCCGTGTGAAAATGTATATGCTTATCTGCCGCGCTGCTGTACGCGGTAACCGGGGAAGAGCGATGGAAAAGCGTTGGAAAATGCTGGAAATGGTATGCCAGTAGAGAGAGGGAGACTCTGCGAGTGCATTGTAATGAGCATCGAAATCGCTTTGTTAAGTACTTGTAATTATTTCTCATTCGATATTAATGTGCCTCGAAAGCCTGCTGCACTTTCTCTCTCTCTCTCTCTCTCTCTTAGTGATTTTCCCTAGGTTTTCCCGGGGTTTTTCCGCTCCCTTTCCGCGCATTTGCTAAACGGGGCAAGCGTTTAATTGAGGTTTATGCGCGCGCTAAGTGCGGCCTCCAAACTTTTCAAGAGCGGCGGCAACGGGGTGGAAAATGTGGGCGGGGGGCGGCACAAAAGTCCTGTGGAAAGTGGCTTAAAGTAATTTAATTATGACAAATTGGATTAGCGCCGTAGGTCGCGGTGGCAGCAAAAGCGCTTTGTGCTTACTTTTTTTTTACACAAATTTATTTATATTAAAATATAAATTCATTTTTTTTTTTGTTTGCCTGCATGTGCATGATGTGACCTCTATGCAGCTGACATTAAAAACAATTTTAATGCATTTTAATAGTGGAAGTGGAAACTCGGCTCAGCATCGGCGCCGTCGTCAGTTGTTGTCTCTTAATTTATGGCATTTTAAATGCAATTTACTGCCTCTGCAGACAAGTGCTCAGTGCTCGGTACTCAGGACTCTGGCCCTGAGTTGGAAGCCCATCCGAGAGAGTGTGTGGTGTGGCCTGGCTTGGCGTGTCGTGTCGCCGGAATCCCAGAAACTATTACGGGCTTTCCGCCACACCAAAAACTTCAACAATCAAAGAGAGAGTGAGTGAGAGAGTGTCCCGGAAACTTGGACGCCTCTCTGCAGTGCCAGTTTCCATTCCCACTGCCCACTCCCTGGGACAAGGCTTTGGACATGTACATATATTGTATCTTGGGCCTTTGTTTGCCTGCCGCTCTGCCACTCCGGACTCCGGACCCATTCTCATCCCGGTCAACCTCCATCCGCTCCCCTGACAAGCTGTGTGCTCAGGCTTCCCAGTTGCCAGTTTGTTTGTTCGCACCTCCTCCTCCTCCTCTGCCGTCCAGTTTTTGGGGCCTAGCTCTGACTCTGGCTTACTTTAATTGTTAATTTGGCTTATGGCTTCTTCATTGTCGTCGCCCGTCTTGACCACAAATCATATTCTGCCCCAGGGGAGCGGCCACAGCGACAGGGGAGGACTCACTTAAGGTGTTTTCCCTACACTGGCGCAGTCGTTCTGCGGCTAGCTTTCCCGGTAGGACGAGGGACACACGTTGCGGCTGTGTAGGCCTGGGTAAATGTAATCAAAACCAAATTGCTGAAATTATTATTTAATTAATACGGGACCAGCTGTGATTTGCCTTGCCATGATAGACTGCGGCGCCATATGGTCCAAGTTGGATTAAAGCCACTGTTGGGCATTTATTTGCAGGGCAACAATGCTAGAATATTGAACGGTTTTCAATTTTGGGATGTCAAAAGGGAATCTGTGATGGGATTAATATAAAAATAATTAAGTAGATGAGTTGCAAGTCTCATGTAACTGTCTAAAAGTAGACTTTCTTGAGGTCGTTGAGGTAACTAAAAATATTAACATTATTTTGCAATATTCCTACTTTAACGAGCTATCAAAATAAATAATTAATGGAATAGTTTCCCTAAGCATTTATCCCACTTTCTCTCTCATAAAGCTCAAAACTTTAAGAATTTTGTTGTCTCAGTCAAAAAGTTGGGTCATTAAATGCTTGTGTAAGCCAAGTTAATAGATTGATGGCTGACAAGTAATAAACTTAAGGTTTTATTTGTGGCTTAGCTTACATTTCTTGACTAAATTGATTGAAATACAATAATGACATTCTATTCCCTCATCAGTCAGTCGTTATTAAATTCTAGTCATATTTGTGGTAAATGTTGCTCGATTATCTCTTCCTTTTAAACAAAAACAATTCCATCATTGTTGTTGTCATTTCTCGCCCAATTAAGGGAATATTTCCTTGAACGTTGTTGCACAATTACCAATTGATTTGGCCAATTGCACGAAATTGAGCTTTAAAATGTGTATATTCAGGCCAGCAAATATGAAATATAATATTAATTTGTTTGTTTGCTGGAATTGCCTTTTTAAAACAGTTTTAAAGGTGAATGAAAAATATATATAAAAAAAACACCTGGCGTATACGTAATGCAGGCAATACTTTACATACATTAAGTATACGCAGTGTATGTATTTAAACAAGGCTAAAAATTAATTTATTTATTTATTTATTTGTTTATTATTAAGAAATAGCAAATATCTGCCATTATAAATCCATATCCTTGCCTCAGACCGGATAAGGAGTGTTTTTTAATGATGATATATGATATATAAAATATTTTTAAGCCCCAAAAATTTAAGAAAACTTAAAATAAAAAGAAATTTTCCTTAAATAAAACAAAGGAATCATCTGCAATTTTAACGCTTTCCAAGGCCTTTTTCCTTGACCAATCTTATATAAACTATATAGAGACTTGAGGAGGAAGCTTCCTTCCCAACATAAAGACCTACCCTGGCATTCAGTGGATCTCCGCTTGGCATAATTTGTTTAGGATTCTGCGTGACCTTTCGGACGACCCTCAGGTGTATGTCAGCTGCCGGCCTTGGAGGAGGCGGAAAAGGGGTTTGAGAAGGCGGAAGACGAATATAGGAAAGAGTGAGGAAGACAAATGGCTAGGGAGGGAGAGAAAAAGAGAGAGAGAGAGAGGGAAGGGCCAGGACTTGCGAACGCGGCAATAACTCAATGGCTAAATCAATTGACGCTCTCGGCCACTCTGGCAGCCCGTTGAGAGTGCAGTTTATATACACAGTCATGGCCGACATCCTCGACAGCAGGATTCACATCCCGCCTGCCCTGCATCACCGCCCCCGAAAACTTTGCCCGGCCAGCTGCCGTTGCCGTTGGTCCTGCCAATCCTTGAGTCCTCCGCCCACCGCCGCAACCTTGCCACCTGCCCACTCGACAGCTTCAAAACAAAAAAGTCAAATTGAATTACTTTTGCAACATGGCAGCGACGCCGAGGCAGCCACTCATTGTTGTTCGCAGTCAGTTGTTGTTGCCGCCTGCCATTATCCTTGTAGTGTTTCCGTACAACAGTGGCAACAGCACCTGGCCAGCAGGGCCGGGACTGTAACTGGGACCTGCTGGGAGTACTCCCCATTCCAGCCAAGTGAAAAGCCATTGAAAGAGATGAGAGTCCTTGCCAAGGCGGGGATATGGCGACGGACGTGGGACAACGGACGACCTGGTGGACGACGGCGGATTGGCCAGCACTTGGCCAGCTATCTCCGAGAGGCGGCACTGCATCCGAGCAGGAAATGTGGCGGTAGTTGCACTGAGCGAAAGAAATAGGTAGGAAATAGGTTTGTGAGGTTCCTCTGGTTCTTGGGTCCTGAGGTTAAATCAACCTTTCCCTTAGGGTTTTCCCCTTTTTTGCTAAAAATAATTAAAAATTGTTTCCAGTGTTTGGTAAAGAGAGGCGGCCATAAAGAAGGGAATTTGTTACGCTTTGTAACCAAAAGTGTGCGAACTTCCGCAGGAACTGGAACAGGAGATGCACTGCAATGTATGTGTTTGTTGAGGGGGGAAGGAGAACCGAGGGACAAGGGGGTACCCCTAAGGGGTTGGCGGACTCCAGGATTGGCAGGACGAGGCTTTTAAACGCCGCCGCCGCCGCCGCACAATGGCAGCGGACGTCGCGCAAACATTTTGCTGCATAAGTTTTCCAAGGAACTCGGCTGCCTTCTGCCCTTTGGTGCTGGTACTTTTCCTGCTCCTGCTCCGAGTACGGCTCCTGCTTCTCTTCCCTCTCCCGCTCCCGCTCCCTCTCCTGTTTCTGCTACTGTTCCTGCCACCCTTTATTCTCTTCTATGTTCGCCTACAACTTTTCCCATCGTCCTTTTGCCAGGCTTTGTCTGCCCTCATACAATGCAAGTTAATTCAGCACCAACTCGGCCAACAGCTGCTCCTTCCTCTGTGGTTCTACCCTCCTCCTGGACCCCTCTTGTGTGGCAACAACTTGTTGGCGTTGTTTCCTGTCAATCAGCCCTGCCACGCCTCTGGCCCTCGCTTAAGCTGCATTGTTTGTGGTAGGAGAGAGAGGGAGAGAGAAAAAAAAGGAGATAACGTAATCTAAATTTTGTAATTGTCCCGGGAAAAAGGACCTCCTGGCCTACGGGCCGCGAGGAAGTTGTTAGTGTGTGTGTGTGTGTGTGGGTTGGGAAATTGTCATCGCGATGAGACAGCTTCTGACTTTGGCTTCTGTCCTGGTTCAGATCCTGCTTCCTGGCTAAGCAATCCCTCAACATGTCCCCTCTGTTATCTTGTCTAATACAATATCTTCCACTCAATTGAGTGCTGGCTGGGCTCCTTCTGCTCTCTTTTCCTCCTTCCTAACAGCTTTTCCCTCGCTTTCCTCTTCAGGCTTTTGATTCTCGACTCGAATGGGGTTTCCCCGCAATATTTTCCTTTTAATTCTACTTTTTTTTGTTCTATTTCTCACTCTATTTTAGATTTCTCTTGGCATTTTGGTTAATCTTACAAACTGGTAAATTTCGATTAGAATCCCTGGACAAATCCCCCATTTGCCAATTATTGAGTTTAAATCCTTTGCAGGCAAAGCTGAAATATTTTGAAAATATAACTTATGCTATATAAACTAACCAGAAGTATTTAAGGTTCTTGGGGGAAACTCTTACCTACTCCAACTCCTCTTCTTAGCCAGTGGAAGATCAGCTTAGTCCAACTAGACTGAACCGACTTGAGGCTCCTCTGACGCTGGCTCCCTCTCCCCCATCCTCCCTTCAAGGCTGCCCGCATTGGGATGTGGCAATTGGGTCAGGGCATGGACCAGTCGGCAACTGGGTCACTGAAATAAATAATGAATATTGTTGCCAACAGCAGAGGCTGAGCAGGCCAAACAAAGCAAAAATAACAGCAGCAGCAACTCGACTCGAGTTGCAACACGCGCGCTAAGCGGCTGCATTAAAAGGCCACTCGAACACACAGGGCAAGGCGCTGTGAGGGGCAACTGCAACAGGAGTTTGGCGAAAAAAAAACAACAAAAAAATAAAGAAAAATATAGAAAACAATGGCCCAACAAGAGCCAACACCACACACTGCCTGCCTGCCCCTCTCTGTAGGCTTGCTAAATCGAAAAAAAATAGAGCTGGCAGGCAGGCAGGCAGGCAAAAGCTGGTAACAAATGATGAAATGCTAAAAAGCATGAAACTGCAATACACATACAAATGCTGGGAAGGAGGGCGGGAGGGGAAGTGGCATGGGGGGGCTGTGTGCCTGAAGTGGGCGCTTGATTACACTGAAATGCACTCAAAAGTGGCGAACGAGGCGATGCCGCCGCCAGCGAATGCAATCGAACAAGCAACAACAGCTCACACACACACACACACATACTAACCCTTGCAGTATAAGTCTACACACACACACACCCACACCCACACACAGAAGAGCCCAAAGCCTCGCCAAAAAGTTCCACAAATTACATTTAAGTGACGCAAAAGTTAAGTGAAACTCATTGCGAAAATCGCGGCTAGATGCAATGTGGCATGACCGTTAGAGAGGAGGGGGTGTGTGTGTGTGGGTGTAGGCTACGGGGGGATGATGATTTCTGGTAGGCAAGGACTGGGGCTAAGTGCTTTGGCATGCCCCGAAAGTAGGCTCTTGAACTATTTCTGTGTTCTCGCCCACTCACATACGCATCCGTGGTTGTTTATGGCCCGCGGATGCTTCTGACAGCTCGATGGCGCGGCCATATAATGCGGATAAAGTGCCGATACAGAAACAGATATTGAGGGAAATGGCACAGATATAAAGAAAAGGAAATCAGAATATAATTTATAAAGTAAATAAGGAAGAGGAAACTAACACTTTTTAGATAAGCGACTCCAAGGCTGCCTTTAACTTGTATCTTCCTCTGTTTAAAGCCTTAATTTTTGGTTTATAAAAATTTTAGTTAATTGCCAAAGTAAATATTAAAGCTTTTTGAAGTTTCAATTACTAAGATAAAAATATAAAATCATGAAAAGTAAATAAAATCATTTACTTAGCAAAAGAACTAGCCTGTCTTTTCAAGTTAACACTAGATACTAGTGTCCTGCCTCAACTGGATGGTTTAAGGGAAGAGAAAAGAGGTGTCCTGGCCCATCTATCCATCACTGCCACTTGGCAGCAATGGAGACTGGAGTCGTTGTTTCTGGTTTTGCCTGGCTTCTCACTTGTGTTTTAGCCTCATTTGCCACATGGTTTCGCCTGGATTCGGGTTTGGGTTTGGATATCTCCTCGGGGAGTGCCATGTATTCCCATCTAGCAATGGGTTATTCCTAAACCAAGCAGCTTGGTTGCCACTAATGATGCATTCTCGCTTGCAGCAGCAGCAGCAACTGCAACTGCAACACACAACTAAGCCACAACAACGGCAGCCGCAGTTTCGAGACTGACTCTCGTGTTTTATCCTGCGCCCCAGTTCACTCGAGTAAAATGCAATCTCCCCCAACAGGATCCCCTTCAGGATGCCCCTCTAGGAACTCCTCACTGGCCCGACTGCCAGCTTTCAGCACTTTTGGGAGCAGCCAGCCAACCAGGCCACCAAGTCATCCAGGCATTCAGCCATATGCCATGTGCATCTCTCTCTCTTTCTCTCTTTCCCTGCAAATTACCAACTGTCTTAGGCTACTCTGAAAAAGGAATACTCACGAATAGTCACAGAAAAATAATATAAATTATAATTAATTATATAGCTTAGTTTTTAGATTTTTTAATAATTTTTAATATGTAGTAAAAGGCAGACAAAAGGTTTCTATAAATTTGTTTAGCATAAAGCAACATTATTTTTCAATTTAAAAATTATACCAAGGCTATTTCATTATTTATTTATTTATTAAGTAATTGTTTGTTTTATGATTTATTTGTTTTCCTAAATGTTTTATTTTAATTCTTAATAAAGGTTAAATCATCCTAAAATCTCCAACAAATTATGGTTATTTTAAGGGTGCAACATTACGTGTTTATGTTTATGTTTATATAGCTAAGCATTCCTTATATTTAGTACCTATTTCAACAGATTTAGCTACCTTTATTCCCAACTATTACCCTAATATACGTCAAGAATACTTTAGTAATTCCCTAGAAAGAGCATTGAACAAAGTTCATTGCAATTGTAAACATTGAAAATGCCGAATATTGGAATTTTCCCCTGCTGATGCGACAGGAAGTGAGGTTCGTTTGGCTGTTCTCGCTTGATGTTTGTGGATTTAAGCAAGAAAAATCGACTTACAACCGAAAGTGACTGAGGGAAGCCGGGGGCCAGGACTGGACTGAGGGCTAAAATCACAGCCAGGAGGAATGCATGCAGCCGAAAAAAGGACTGGCCGTCTATGGTCCGAGTAATTGAGCTTCCTTGTATGCAGGGATATTGCTTTCCTGGGCAGCTGCCTTGCAGCACTTTGTGTGCGGCAATGTTGTTGTGAGATGAGAGCCAGGCGTTCGATAAACACGTTGCGCAAAGAAATCGTTGCATAAATTAAGCCTTAATATGCTTCTGACCTGACCTCATCGATGCCATCGATGGCTGAACAAACGGTGATACCGTTTTGGCCGGGCTAAAAAAAAAAAATAAAACAAGGATGCCACGATTACTCCTTGGCAATTTCAGGCTTCGAACTTTGATTCCTAATCGGGAATCCTTCAATTTCTCAACTCCGACAAATGAATATTTAAGGCCAAGCCGACGGCCGGTGGTCAGTGCCAAGTGCCCAGAGTCCAGTGTCCAGTGTCCAGTGTCCAGTGTCGAGTGCCAATTGCCAAGTGGAAAGTGGAAAGATTTACGAGCTGCCCAGGGGCAGCTTTCTCTTGCCTCTGCTTGCTCTCTCTCTCTCTCTCTCTCTTTTCTTTCAGCTTCTGGTTCTTTCTTCTTTTTGGCCAAAAAGCCAGACAACCTTGGCAAATTGACTTTTGCCTTTGGCCTGGATTTAACAGCGTAAACGTCTCCGCCTTCAGCTCTTATACACTTGAAAAAACAAGGCCTTAAGGCAGGTTAACTGCCAAATTACCTAAATAATTTACTAGAAAATTCTATATAGCTAAATTTCTTAATCAAAATATGCTGTTTCATCTTGAATTTAATATAAATCTGAACAATTAAAAATCCTTTTGTTTCAATAATGAAAAATCCCTTTTTATTTACAACAATTTTGCATTTCCCTTGGTTGGCCTTGGCGATGCTCATGTTTTCCCTCTTTTCCAAGTTTTTATTTCAATTATTGTTGCTATTTCGATAAATTCGAAAAAGAAAAAGTAGCAGCAGCAGAAGCGACAGGGCCTAATCAATAACCAATGCAACACTTTGCTGGTTATTTTAGCCGTTGCCCTGCAAACAGTTGCCAAGCCAAAAGCTGGCAGGATGGGGGCTTCCCCGAGCTAAGCTGGGCAATAAATTAACAACCTGCTGGCGGGGGCGGCTAAGGGAAAATTTGGGATTTGCTTTGGAAAAACCCGGGCAAAACCAAACTAAATTAAAATGTTTTTTTTTTTCGTTCAGGCCTCAGCCAAGGGCCTTTGTTGTTATCAGCAGTTATCATGGAAATTTCAAAAAAAAAAAAAAAAAAGGTATATATATATACGAAAACACAAAATGACGCAAAGAATTTATCAAACATCCGCTTCCGGCGAAATGGCGTTAAAAGTGAAAGAGAGAGATGGGAGAAAGCCAAAGCAAATTGTTTATTGTTTCATAATTGAAGCCAAGAGGCGACTTTGAGCTGCTCCTCTTCTGGACTCATCCTTATCCTGATTCCTCTCCTCCTGAGTTATCTTTTCCACTCCTGGTGGCAAAGCCTGCTGAACCTGAGCCTGTTTTTCATTGAATACAGATTTTGGTAAAACCTAGAATACAATCAGTCAAATGTAACAGTCTTCAAGCGTTGCCAAGTTTATATTCCAAGACTTCTAGGAAATTTAAAATCATTTAAAAATACGGTCTAAAAATGTATATTTTTTTTACTTACAAAGAACTTACAGGGAAATATATTTCTTATGTTGTATATTATTTATTTATTTATATATATTATATTATTTAAAATTTCCCTGCGATTCAGACATTATTTTATCATTTTTTTCCCTTTATAAACTTAAAAAAGGCTTTAAATACTGATATTTATTAGTTAAAGTAAAAAATAAACCTTATTTATTTATTATTATATTATTTAGAATTTCCCTTCGATTCAGGTACTATTTAAAGATCTTTAACTTCCCAAAACTTTGGTAATAACCTCATTGATGCTTTATTTATATTATTATTTATTTCATTATCATTTAGATGGAAATTAGGAAAGCCAGGTTAGAATTTCAACCAAAACTCGGATTCGCCACTCAAGGACTTCGGCCAAGAACTTTCACTTTTACAGATAGCCTTCGGGCCGAGACTGTACTCAATTTCGCTGATTATGTAAAGGAGCAGCTCAGCGAGATTCCTGTCCCGGCAACTTTGTTTGTTAATTGCCTCAAACGCAAATAAATTCCGGCAGACACACAACAACAACAAAAAAAAAGAAGAAAAATGCAAAACAAAAGCATTTTATTCTCTCTCACCTGGGCATGCATGGCTCAGCTGCTGGCTTCCACATCCTGGGGCTGGCCCATCAATTGCTGTCTAAGCAGCTGCCGAAATCCAGGGCCAAAAACAGGATCAGATGGGGGGTACAGAAACAAAAACTTCATTAAGCAATGTTCAACAATAACATTCATTCTCGTTCTCACACGCAGCCACACGGGAGATTTATATACGTAAGCGCTTTACACCTGTGGCGCCTGGCTTGGCTTGGCTTTTCCTTTTCCTTTTTTTTTTAGGCCCAACTCCACTCCCCCTGGGCATGCATCAAACGGTTGAATTGAAAATGCTGAGCTGGCACAGGCTCCAGTGTGTTTGTGTGCGTGCAAACAAGCTGAAAATTCATTAAACTCGAGCAATAAATTCTTTTAATTGTTTTCGCAGCCAAAAGCAACCCCCGCCTCATTTCATTATTTTATTTGTGCTTTTTTTTTTGTTCTTATCTTTTGTTTAACAACAAACATTCAGTGGAGCTTCCCTTGGGTTTCCTTGCATTATTTTAATGTTTTACGTGATATGTTTGGCATGTCTTTGACGCAACACCTCTCCCCCCACTCTCACCTGGCCACACCGTCATTAATTCTTTTCAATTTAGCCAGGATACCCAGGAGGAGCTGCTGCTGCCTCATTAGCAGGTACAGTCCCGGGGCCGAAAACTTTGACAGTTGCATCATTAATACTCCTTGGGAAGAGGGGGAGGGAGTGTAATGAACCGACAGTCTTGTCAAGAACTCAACTAATGGATTTCCCCCTCCTCTGTCTTGCAGGTGTCTCCGGCATCGACTTGTTTCATGTTGTAATTCGAGGACTTTCGGTAAGTGTAAGCAACTCTTGAGAAAAAAAAGATAAAGAAAGATAAACAACCAACAGGACAGAGTCCAGTATTGAAATTGGGGCTGACGGGGGATTCCCCTCCATTTTGGATTGTTGCCTGGCTGGCAAACTTTGAAACCGGAACGGAAGGATAATGCCGAGATTGTCCTGCAACTGCAACTGCAGGCAGGCAGCGCCAAGTTTCGATTTAGTTCTTTTTTTTTTTTTTTTGTTGGGGTCAACCAAGGAGAGAGGACGCACAGCACCGAAGGTTACAGTTCGAGTTGAGCCACACAAATCTCCAGGCACTCCCAGCTGGAGGAGATTAGCGGACAATGTTTTGAGATAAAGCGAGCAAAGTTTGTGTAGCAGCAGCCTCCACTGAATGGGAATTAAACCTGGCACTCGAAAAGTCAGTCTCCCTGAAGGTGGGAATTCAAATGCAAAGGGGCGGCAGAGAGAGGAAGCAGGACTTTCGAACGAATAATGTTAGTCCTTGGATTGCGTTTCCATGTTCCTTTCAAACTGGCAAATAGTGGAAACTAATCGGCTTCAGCTTGAAACTTGCATGCACTTTGAAAGCGGACATCCTGCTACATTTTGAGATATCCTTAAAGCAGCCGGGAGGTATATACATATATATCAAGCACCTGCCACCAGCAGAAGGTGTTGTTTTCAGATCAAAACCCATACCATTTTAATTAGAAAACCAGCTTCATTTAGACTCAAAACAAAACCGCAATATCATTAAGAAGGACACTTTCAAGGCGTGAATAATATCCCTTGTGTGTGTCCAGATTAAAGTGCTACTTGGGTGTCGGTGTAACAGCTGCAGGAGAATTAGCCAGGATGTCTTAATCAGTTGACAGTCAGCCAGTGCAGCAGCAGTCGCTCCCTGAGAATCCTGGATCCTGGACATATGCAGCACCTGGCCCGGACTTAAGTCCATGCCAATATATTAAACTTATTGTGGAATGGCACTCGGCACTCGGCCCTCTGTTCGGATGACAAGGCCTTGGGCATTACCCGTTGGCCATGCTGCACTTCCGGCTGTCGGTCGTCCTTGCGGCAACGTTTGACATTTCGCAGAGCCACAGAGTCCTGTCCTTGGTGTGCAGTCCCCACGCTCCCTCGCTCCATCCTGGGCACATCTCTCTCATGACCCTTAGCACGACTCCATCTCCGGCTTGGGCTCTCGGCTCCTTGTCGCTGTTCATTTCAGGAAATGCATTTCGTCAGCGTTGAATGAAAACGAAATTGCCAATTTCAATGGGGATAAGGAGGAGAGGGAAGGGAAGGGGAAGCCAGAAGCTACAGCAGGCCAATCTGTGTGAGGTTCAGGCTCAATCAGTCAGTCACTGGTCTGTGATTTTTTCACCCCCTTTCTATATATTTTTTTTTTGCTAGGAATCGCGGCAGATAATGTAATTTGCACGAATGCGAAACCACACCGCTTTAAGGCGAGAAAAAATGTGGAAGCGTGAACGAGTGACCCATTTCCCACAAGCCATACAAATCACGCCCAAGATTTATTTACTTCACTCTGAACTTTAGCTCTCATTCGAGTTCCATCTTGGCTGGGTTTATATACAGCATTTACGGTCTAATCGAGGCAAGTCGCAACCGGGAGGGACCCCTTTAAAAAGCTCTCTCTGCAGCTCTCTCGCCCAGACCGCAGAATCCAGGACCCTCGACAGAAGTGAAATAATGCCCTCGCATCAGTCGAGCGCAATGAGATTCAATCCAGCGAATTGCACAAATTTCCCGCACAAAAGCTTTGATTGCCTAAGGATAACGAGGGGAGTGAGAAGTGGTCCTCCTGGCTGCTCCTGCTCCTGCTCCTCCACCCTTCTCCTCTTTGAAGAGCCATTCCCATTCCTAATAGCAGTTGCAGTTATGAGACCAACTGCGTAAATCAACTGCCAGCTCTAGCGAATGAAAGTCAAACAAAGAATGGTGGTACCATCCCTCCATGGCCTCCATACCCTAAAGCTCCTAACCCGGCCAGTGCTCCAAGCTATTGGCAATCCAAACAAAAGCCTGGCAGAATTATGTCAATGGCATCGTTGTCATGGTCGCACCAGCGTCTTTCGCCACCATCCAGGTGCTCCGCCAGCAAGATGCTCTCCAGCTTCTGCTCCTCCTCCTCCTTCTCCTTCTCCTCCTATTGATGCCATTAACGGCACGCTTCTGCTTCTCCAGAGCAGGCCCCGCGAGATGCGTTCCTATCAAAACCAAAATTGAATACAAAAATCTCATCAAAAATCGATTAGAGGTGGAAGTGATGGCAGGTACATATATAATACGCCTTGCCTTGCCGGGAAATCGTGTTAATAATCGAGCTACCACCAGGCACCTGCTACTACTTGCCACTTGCCACTTGTTCTCCTCAGAGCCAGGCTAGTGGATTGAATAAATAACATTGGCAAATGCAATTTGCGAAATTAAAACCGAAAGTAGTGAAAACTTTTCAGCTTTCAGCTAACCGAAACTCCCTTTGGACCATTGTCAGGCGTCTTATCAGTGACAGCAATCATTTCTGCGGCTTGGAAAACTTTCTCCTAACGACGCCAAACGATGAAAATGATGATGATGATGATGATGGGGATGATGGGGATGATGGGGAGAGAAATGGAAATGGCCAAAAAGGGGGTTGAAAGAGAGAGTCTGGTTCTGTGCGAGCTGATTGCTGGCTCTCGAACCACATCGAATTGGAAAGCAAAGTGTTCATTTGTAAAATTAATAAAAATAGTTTTCCTTTTTCCTTTCGGGGCGGGAAACTTAATGAATATGGATGAAAGTGCCGCCAAGTTCCGGCGGCCGCATTAAGTGACACGAGGATGGCCACCATCGATCGAGTTAGCTTCTCTCCTTCTCCACCTCCAAGTTTTCCCAAGTTTCCACAAGTTTACCTCGAGTTTACCTCAACTTTTACCTTCCACCCCTTTACTTTTTGTTTAATTTTGCGGTTGTGTGGAATTAATATCAGCATAAAGGTGGTCACATATTTTATTCAAAGGCCTAAATAACTATAGTTATGTGTTGATTAAATATGGGATATATATAGGTGTATTTTAACTAAGTATAAATATAAACAAAAAGGCAAAAGCAGATATCTTGTATTGCATAGAAAGTACCATTTTATACTGTGAGAACAAGAGCAGAAAAAAAACCTTTACTTTCCACTCGCAAATAAGGAGTTTTCTTTTCAGTTCCTTGATATACTTTGTATCTAAAGGATACTTTGTATAAATTTTAAAATATTTTTAAAAATGTAAAGGGAAACCTTAAGAAAAACGTAACGTATATATATATCTACATCAAGATCTTGAGTTATCCTTTTTAGTATCTTGAGATACCTTGTGCTTTGAGATTCTCTGTACAAATTTTGAGAAATACGTATTTTTAAATAATATTAGAAATATTATATATATCAAAATTAAGATTCTAAATATTGAAATTATACGGGTATCCCTCAGTCGATCACCTGACTTTCCTTTTTCCTGGCTTTTCTTTTTCCCATAAGCAATCGATTTCAGATATAGAAACCCATTAGCAACACTGAAAGCTAGTGAAAAAAGCGCTTCGGAATAGTATATGGAAAGCATTAATTTGTTACCTTTTGATTTACCGAATTAAAAGCAATTTCATTTGGTTACTTTGTTGGCATAAATTCCCTAGATGCATTTATTAAATGCCATTTAACTTTATAGATTTTTTAACGTGTTGCTAAAGCAGCAAATAAAGAGGAAACTCCCAGAAAAAAGATGATGATCCCCCTGGAGCAGCAGCGCCCGGAATGTCGTCTTGAGATTAGAGATGTCATCTAGGCCATGTCCAGTCGCTGGAGCAAGGGGCTGTCTGGCGGACCTAAACCCGGGTCATGTCCCTACATTCAGCATTTAGCATTGTGCACAGACAAAGGACGAAGGACGAAGGGCGAGAGGGCGAAATGTGTGTGTGTTTTGTCAGTGACATGGAAATCAAGTGATGCGATGTTCTGAGAGCTGAGAGCGCGAGGACATTTCGCCTGGCAGTGGGGCCTGGATTTGGAGTGACCGAGTGGCTGTCCCGATAAACTGTTTGCCACACACACACACACACACACACACGTGTGTGTCCTCGCCCACTTCCGCCCTCGGAAAGCGGAGGGAAACGGCAACTGAAACAGGAAGAAAAAGAAATGAAATGGACCGAGGAGGCATCGGGCAGGAGGAAGGCAGGGAGGTACAACTCAATTAAGCATGCACAATGCACACGAATTTAAGCCCCGCCTCGGAGGACCCCCCTGGGAAATGCTTTCGCTGCTGCTGCTGCTGCTGCTGCATTCGAAATAAACGTACAAAAATTGTGGAAAATATCGCAATGTATGGCCGGGCGAACGGGCTTTGGAAAATAAAAATTGTTTTATATTTGAGTCACATAAATTTCCATTGATTTTCCCCATCGCTTGGCCCCCCACTTGGCCGCAGTTTGTACGTGTCTTTGGGCGATTCTTTAAATCCTGAACACTGAAACCTTGAACAAAAAGAGAAATAAAAGCCCAGGAACACCGCAGGAGAGAGCAGCAGGAGTAACAGGAGCAACTTCTTCTAGAAAATTCTCTATATATTTGATTCTATTCCCAGCGAAGGGCAACTCTGAATTCTGGCGAGAATAATAAGCAAATGGAATGGTGAAAGGTCACCTATGAAAAATCAAAACAAATAAATATCGGGAAAATTTAAGAAATATTTTAAAAGAATTTCAACAAGAAGCTTTCTCTTCACTTTTCTTCTATCAACTTCAATTGAACCCGTGCATCCTGAACTTGTATCTATTCACTCTTTTTCCACCAAATTTCCACCCCTTCCTGGAGCCTGGGTTCGGGAAAACATTTCCCCCAAACAAATGACACGGCGACAGAGGCAGAGGCAGAGGCAGTGTGGAATTGGAAATAAATAAAGGGCCCGACCTATGACGCCTGTCCATCCACCCACTCGCTTCCAATCGCTTCCTGGGCGACCTTCTGCCCCCCTCCCCCACCCCGCTCCATTTACGGGCGTCTGCCCCTTGTTTGTTTGCTTAATAAATGAATGTGGAAAGTGCTCTGAATATTTGTACAATGTTTTCCTTTCGCCTTTCGACAACTGCCTGCCTTGCCGCTTTTCCATCTTCCCTCGTCCTTGGTCCTTGGTCTTTTTCCCCATTTTTATTCTTGTATCTTCTGTGTATATCTTTTCATCAGAACGCGTGGCATTTTGTTTGTCATTTTGTTTTCAATATTGATTTATCGGTGCCTGCGCCTTGTGCAGGGAGTTAACCACAGTATTTGACCTTATCCTGGGCCCTCACTCCTCGCCATCCTTTATTTATCTCGCAGCGAGAAATAAATATATTACGCATTGTATAGAAGAACATTTGCACCTGTTACACTGCCAGAAATGCGAGTATTAAAGGTTGGAAAACACACTGATTTCTTGCCGTGTCGAGGTTTCGTTGTGTCGCTCGACGCCGCCTTGGTGGCTTTATCAATCAATGGAAATCGATTTGTGTAGCTCAATCAACGCAGGGGCGGAACACCCAGCACCCCTCAGGAAAATGAGAAAATGGGAAAGCAACAGAGAGAGAGAGAGAGAGTGAGTGGGTGGGTGGGTGAGAGAGACAGCCCAACCCTCTTAACACTTAAGTAGGCAGCCATCTCCTCGTTGTCGTGTCATTGAACTCGTCCCCAGTCCTCAGCCCCTTTGGGGGGTGTCTTTGTCAGATAATTTTTGGGGTGGCCGTGTCCCTGTTTTCCAGAAAACCGAAAGGGAAATCGGAAAAAGGTAATGTCGGGGAAGGTAGCTCTAAGAATACAACTTTTGCCCTTTTCCCAGAGCTTAGAGCGAAACTAATTTGCCAAAAGGCCGAAGCCTGAAACTAAAACTAAACCCAAAAACTCCGAAATGAACCTTTCACCCCACAAACTGTGACTCATCGACGGCTCCCCTCACTTGACTCTGTAAAAAAAAAAAAACATAATTGAGCCCAGACCCGCCGCCGGCTTAGCGCTAAACGTTTTGTGTTTCCCGAAAACTCCGCAAAAGCGCACCAACTGTTGCTACTGTCCATATGTGAGGGTGCCAGCACCACCACTGCCACCTTAATGACCCTAATCCCCAGCTCATAAAGTATGCAATGGCT